>QODF01000274.1:0-88397 GCA_024372805.1 Oostethus manadensis
ACCACCAATGTTGTTATGGAGTTCATGTTAGACGCGCACGCAAGCTTCTTTACAGCTTCTCTCGCTGTCAAAGTGGTTGGCGTTTCCCTGACAGCCTCCGTACCAGAACTGAGCGCAGGAGTTGGCAGTGGCGTCGTAGTACCACCTCACCACGTAGTCCCGGCACGGCCCCGGGTCCAGGTTCTGACTGCAGCGCTCTGTCACGGAGGAAGGACTTTTTTTTCTGTTTTTTTAACTTTCTGAACATTTCAACATCAAGCTTCCTTTTTGCCAAACTCACGTGAGGGTGCAGAGGTCACGAGTGGACAGGACCCCCGTGGCGTTTTTGCAGTGGGGGCCGTCGGCCCGTTGACTCCAGCCATGATGGTGCGCTTCGTCTCAACGCTCGAATCTGGTCTGAAAGGTTCTCTGTCAAAAAACAGCACTCTTTGGGTTTCTGACGAGGTTCTGTCGTCTGTTTCCGGTCTCTGAGGAGCTGCGGGTTCTCTTGCTGGATGAGGTGGACCGAGCTGGAGCGAGACACTTTGATCGTTCTCGCAGATGCGACTCAAGAGTTTCTTCTCCAGGGCTGAAACGTTCAGAAATCGGGGTAAGGAACAAATAACATACACCTGGGTCCATTTATTGTACACAATCCACCTATCCAGGTTGTTGGCCAACTCTCGGAAAAATGAATAACGGACACTTAAGCGACACTTGAAAAGAAGTAACCCGTGGGACAAAAACAAGGTCCAAACTAACGGCATTGCTAGTCTGTTTTAAAGACACATATGACCAGCTAGGCTGATAGCGCTGGCTGCTGTCCATGTAAGTCAGAAGTGTAATAAACAAAGATGCCAGGAAAGGCGAACGGTAATAATCAAACACGCTGGCATCGATTGGCTTTGCCTCGGACAAGTTGTCGCCAGTGGACTTTGAATTGTACAGACTTCAGAAGTTTTCATTCTCACGGTAAGAATAATCTTGACAACTCAATGCCAAACGCTTATGTTTTATTAGTAAATTTGGGACAATTCCGTTTTTCAAGGGACGATTGGCAACCTTCATGCAGATGCTTCTGTTAGATTTCTGATTCCCGTTGCTTGCTGTTTACCACGCATGTAGTGTGTTTTTGCATCGTCACCTGGCAGCGTTTTGAAGTCGTCAATGAGGTATACGTGGTCTTTGTCTGGTTCTGAAGCCATGAGGTCCAGTTCCTTTCTGAACTCCACAAACAGCGGGTCGCTGGTGTTGACCACCCCAATCACAAACATCTCGATGTTACTTCCCCGGGCTTCCCTCACCGCGCTCTCCAAACTGACCGAGTCCCTCTTGTCGGCCTGGCCGTCCGTGATTACGATGGCCACCTTCCTCACCCCGGTCCTGGACGCTCGGAAAACCTGATTGGACCGCTGGATGGCGCTGCCTGTAAAGGTGCCCTCACCCAAGTAGGTCATGGAGCGAACCGCCGACTTGACCTCGTCCAGGGATGCCTCCTGGCTGAGGCTGACCACCACCATGTTGATGTGGCTGTAGAGGACCACGCCAACCCGCGTGGTGTCCTTGGCTACAGATGCCCGGTCAACGAGGGCGCTCACAAAGTCCTTGATGACATCGAAGTTGTCTGGGCCCACGCTCTCGGAGCTGTCGATCACAAAGACCAGCTCCAAGGGGCTTTGGCGGCACGCGACTGCGCAATCTGAGACATCAAATAGAGACCAAAACTTAAACCCTAAGACAAAAGAAGAAACTACCATTGCGTTACCGACTTACTGCATATTGATCTCACGATTTTGATTATTTCTTCTCTCTGTGAAAGACGGCAAAGAGTTCAGTATTAATCAAGCCGAGCCAACTTCAGTTTGAGAATAACTTGACTGACCGTCAATCCCGGTTCACCTTTTTGTCCCACTCGTCCCTGCGATTCAAAAAAGAAACGGAACATCTGAGTATGCCTTCAAGAGACGCAGCTATACCTGGTAATGCTTCACAAGTATCATGAAAGGGTCTAGTCACCCAGGATGTGTTCACACAGCACACCCCAGTCCTCCAGTTTCTAGAGACAATCATGTCCACTCCCATCAATCAATCCATTCATAACTTGTCAACAAAATCCAATACCGACGGTCCGTTTGATCCAGGTTCTCCTGCAGACCCACTGTCTCCCTTTTTTCCTCGCTCACCAGTGAAGCCTCGGTCCCCCTGCAAGAACACCGTAGCATCCACCTAATCAGTCTTCTTCCACAAAGTCACAGTGGCATAGTGGTTAAGGGTGTATCAGCAGGATAGTGGTACCTTATCTCCCTGCAGTCCTATTCCAGGAGGACCTCTTGGGCCAGGAATCCCCTGAAATCCAGGCTCTCCCTGTAGAGAAAGTAAAAAAAAATCTGGAATCTGCACTCTTGGGAAGTGGATCCTGCAGGCTTCAGGTGGCTGCTATACCTTTTGTCCTTGGATACCCTCTCCTGCAGGGCCCTGTGGGCCAGGAGGGCCTATAAGACCAATGGAACCCTGAAGGGAAAAGTAAAAGGCATGTCTTTCAAGAGACATATCAACCTTTAAGACATCACAATTCATGTCTACCTTTGGCCCGAGGAGGCCTATTCCTGGTGGCCCAGCAGGCCCAGGCGGTCCGGGAAGGCCTCTGTCTCCCTGGACAAAACAATATGCAGAAGTTACATAATTCAGCTTTCATTATGCCCCATTCAGCTGTTTTCTACCCCTTCTATACCTTTGGTCCTGGTAAGCCTACTCCCTCTGGTCCAGGTTCCCCCGTCAAGCCAGGAGGTCCTGGGAGCCCCTGAGGAGTGAGGAATGATGACAAGGACTTGCACTGGGCAGATGGTACTTTGGTACTCACTGGAGGACCTGGAAAGCCTTCTCCTTTACCTCCCGATAACCCTGCAGGCCCTGGAAACCCTCTGTCACCCTTTAAAAACAAACCACAGTCAGAACTTTGTTATGATATCATCAAACGTCATCACGCGTTGAACGCACCTTGGGTCCAATTATTCCCCGGCCTGGTTCACCTACAGCTCCAGCAGGACCTTGTTGACCTGGATCTCCCTGAAGGGGGAACAAGAATTGATGTCAGGAGTTAACACACAGGGTTCCATTTTTTTGCATCGCATGGTCTAACCTTGGCACCAGGAATACCCCTCCCTGGTTGTCCTGGTGCACCGGGTGGCCCGATAAATCCAGGATCCCCCTAAACACATAACACTCAATGTGTTGTGTTCCAGAAAACTGAGAGGTCAGAGTTTCTCTACACAACGCTGAGGCAGGTTGATGCTGGACTGCATCTTCACCAAGATGCACAAAAATGATAGCTTTAACAAATCCTTACCTTTGGTCCCACTGACCCCACAGGACCAACAGCACCTGGCAGACCTCTGGTCCCTCTGTCCCCTCTATCCCCCTGACAAAAGACCACGATAACTTTAAACTACGATAATAGCATATTTTGTGTACTACAAATGTATGAACATCTTCACCTTCTCTCCAGGGGCGCCTTTACCAGGACTGCCATCTGGTCCCCTCGGTCCTGGTAACCCAATGTCACCCTGACATTGAAAAATGGAACTAAACAAACAAAGTAACATAAAAGATGTCCTAAATATCTGCTAAATACAGTAAACCTTGATACCTTTCGCCCCGGTACTCCATCCTGTCCTGGCTGACCAGGAATGCCTGGAAGGCCTTCAGCCCCCGTATCCCCCTAAGAGCATTACAATGAGGATTTCATTCATTCATTCATTTTCTATACCGCTTATCCTCATTAGGGTCGCGGGTATGCTGGAGCCTATCCCAGCTGGCTTTGAGCGTTTTTTTCTATAAATAATAACCCATTAGGATATATATATATTTTTTCTTTACAAAGACCACATACTTACTTTTGGTCCTTGTGCTCCCACACCTCTCTCACCAGGGGGTCCCGGTACTCCTGAGAATCCCTGATTTCCCTAAAAGTCACACAAACTCAAAAACTTACTGTCGTGTTTATTGCTGCCAGTGGTTTACCCCGTTAAGCACATACTGATTTGTGTGATTTACTTTTTAATGGAAACTGAACTGATCAATAAGACGCCCTCATCTAACGGAGATTATAAATAACACAGCGTTTGATTGACAGGAGACTGTTATTTAATCTGCATAAACTTGAGTGAGTAATTTCCATGCAATCAAAATGGTAAACAGCTGAACGTCTATCACCATTAGCAGCTTCGTTTGCGTTTCATCAGACATTTAATGGGAGTCTACTTTCGTCCCCTACCTTAGGTCCTGGTATTCCCACACCTGGAGCTCCTCTGGGGCCCGTGGGTCCTGCAGGACCTTGATCACCCTGAAGTAAAAACACAAGATAAGTGCAGGTCACTCTTTTTCAGCGCCAGTAGCAGGTGAAACAATTAAAAAAAAAAATTCTACTTGTACCTTTTCGCCTTGGAATCCAACACCAGGAGAACCAACTGGACCAGGCAGTCCAGGTGGACCGAGGCTGCCCTGAAATAGTGCTTGTCAAATATGCGGTGTTCTGGTCTTTTGGTGAAGTACACTGCCTTCCAAAAGTTAGGGGTGTACTGTATAACGTAGACCTAAATGTGCGACCATCGGTTTATTTACCTTGTCACCTTTGAACCCGATACCAGGGAGCCCACGATTTCCCCGGGGTCCTTCAAATCCTCGATCGCCCTAACATTTCAAAATATGGAAATATGAAATACGCATGAACTTCTACTAATAGTAACACAGTCATCCCTCGCAATATTGAGGTTCGATTACGGCATCATAGAGTGGAAAAAAGTTATCCTCCCATTCCACGTGGAAGTGGTAAACTTCCTGCTTTTTAAGTTTAAAATAAATAAATTTGAGACTAACTGGTTAGCGTGCGACCATCTTGAGTCCCTGCTGCATTAGAGTTGCGCAATGTGTTGTATATAATAGGAGTAGAAATGTGACTCTAATAATGTTAAAAACAGTTTTGGAAAGTCCTAAACAGGTTTTCCGTACTCTAACTACACAAATATTCAATTTATTGACACGGATATTCATGTATTGCCGTCGATAAACGAGTCACAAGAATCTACTGTCACCGAAGAGTTTTGAAAACCTGGGGTACTGCGTGTCGAATAGGAGTATGGTACAATGGCGCAAACAAATTGTGCGGTTGTTCGATTCCGACACTGACAAAGACGCAAAAGGAAGATGGCAGCGATGAATGACTTTTCTGGTAGGCTTTTGTTTAACTAGTTGGGGAAAAAAAACAACTAGTTAAACAAACTAGTTGGCTTATAGTCAGGTGCGAATGTACAAATTCATTTACGTGGCCAAACCGTTTTCTCTCTTGGGAATTGAGTGGGTACGGCCATGGTCTCTATAGTCTGGAAATTACAGTAAAAATGTTAAAAACAAATTAAATACACGTTTGCGAGAAACACACTAGCAGCTTTGTCCTCGTTATTAAAGTTGCAGTATTTTTTGTTTTGACCTTTTACTATTACTAGAGGTTAACTTCTTTTTACACTTGTAAGACATATTTGCTGAAGGCTGCATATTATTTATAATGAAATGCGTTTTGCGCTCTAGAGTTTGGAAATTACAGTAAGTACAGTATGTTAAAAAAAACAAACACTGGCTACACACAGCTGTCCTCATTATTAAAGTTGAGAGTGTTTTTTTTTTTTTTTAAGTTTTGTATCTTTTCCATTAGCAGTGGTTAACTTCTTTTTACACTTGCGAGACAATGGGGAATGCTAGCAAATACGCGTGGCACATTTGCAAGAACCACACTCACAAATTTGTCCTCATTAATAAAGGTAACAATATTTTTTTGTTTTTCCCTTTTAGTATTACCAGTGGTTAACTTCTTTTTACACTTGTAAGACAATATGGCGGGATGCACCATTGTGAGAACCGCATGACTCAAATTTAGACTGTTTTATTGTTTTTGCTTCCTTTTTTTAGTACTACCGGTTAACTTCTTTAATATTGTTAAAATGACATGTAAAATATTGTCTGTGCACGTAATTAAACTTTTATCATTCTATGCTGCAATTGTTTTTATCATTTCCACCCTATAGAAATGCAACATATAATAAAGAATTGACTTTAGTAAATAAACCTGACTATTCTCAAAAAAAGGAATCTGTAATCAGACTGATTTAGTGTCGTGCATGTTGCCAAATCACACCAAAAATTAGTTTGCTTGTTTGCAGACTGACTGCCCACCTTTGGCCCTGCAGGACCCTCTCCGGGTGGTCCAGGGTTACCTCGTGGTCCAGGTGGTCCAAGAGGACCCTGAAACAGGCAGACAGCGTTGAATCGAGCATGTACAGTAAGTGAGGAAACATGTTCTAGTGAACGTCTCCCGTGGGCCGCACAGTAGCGGAATGCGTTCAAGGACATTGGAGCTCATAAATCTTTGTTTTTTCTGTGATTGTGTAACAAGGTGTCCTATTTTTTTTTCTATTTTATATGGTTTATATGGTCTATGGCTAAATGTATTTACCAGACACAGAGTACCTTGTACCTTGCAAATTCAGTACTGTGCTATTATTAGCATATATTCATCAATAATATATACAGTATTTGTTTTTAATTGTTTTTTTAAAGGTTTTACATACTGAATATGTGCATTCTTATTACTTTTGAGTTCAAGTAGTCCTTCAGGTTAAAAAAAAATACAACCAGTGCAGTGGAACCATGTGATCACAACCAGCCAATCCTACAGGAAAGGATTAAATAAATCTGCCGTGACATGTGCATGTCATTTTTATGAACGCCGTGGGGGACACACTGTGACAAGCACCTGCTGCTCGCTGAGACGAGCTTTCATATCAGAGTCTCCAACGGTGTCCAATAAGACCAGAAAAAAATTGATTTGATTTGTTGTGTTTGTCGTTTATTTACTTGCTAAAAGTAGCGACAAAGAGGCTAAGTTGTAACGTGGCAGTTGTGTAAGGTAGAGGTTCCAAATTCAAAAAGGAGAAGCGGGAGGAAGACAAAAAAACATTTTGAGTAAGCAATTTATTGCAAAAGAAGCATTAAAGCGAAACAGGCTGTTTGTCAGCTGACCAAAAGTTAAAAGGCATAAATCTTGGGATTGAATGGGATTCGGTGTCAGGTATTCACGCTGTCATCATCTCTTGATGGCAAAGGTAAAAAAGCATTTCAAACATCTTGAGGGTAAAGGGACAAAGAAGCAAAGTAGAAGACCCCAAAAATGTCTAGCCCTGAGCCGGAGGATCCCCTTGGCTGTCCGTCAAGACACATGACCATCCTCGGCCCAAATGAAGGTTGTTACTGGTCCCGAGTGCAGTCCAATAACCATCGAACCATCTTCAAAAGGCTCGTCGCTTTCAACGCCACAAAATTGGGTGTTTTGAATTTGCAGCAGAGCAGCAAACATGGGACATTGAAAGGTGGAAGAAAGTTTTGTTCTCTGATGAGGAAAAAAAGTGGAACCTTGACGGTCCCGATGGTTTCTAACGCCATGAAAAGGAGAGCCACCCGAGCGGTTTTCCACATCGTGCTCATTTTCAGGTTGTGCAGGGGCGTCAAACGTCAACCGGGTACGTGGAGATATTGCAGGGGGGCATCCCTCATGACTGAAGGCCCTCATATGTGTGGTAATGACGTCTGCGAATGAATGTCTTTTTTAAAAAGACGACGCTGCAATTCACTGAGGACTTCTTCCAGAGAATTAAGCTCACTTTTTTAGACCATCCTGCGTGTTCCCCTTATCTAAATCCAATGGAGAACATTTGGGGATGGACAGCAAAGAAAGTTTACAAAAATGGACATCAGTTCCAGAAAGAGGATGCCCTCCGTGAAGCCATCTTCACCATCTGGAGCAGCATTCCTACTGGCCTCCTGGAAACACTGGAATCAAGCAGGCCCAAACCCATTTTTCCGGTGGTACTGCTCATTCTCAGGCCTTTTTTCAACGACCTATTTCAGTTTAATGCGTGTTTGCAATAAATTGCTTACTCAAATGTTTTGGTTTTGATTTTTTTTTTTTGCCTTTTTGCATTTTGAAGCTCTACTTAGAACTTCCTTAAGCTCCAACGGTGCAAAATGTAAACCCTTGCCATTTTTCAACTGGTCTTAAAATCTGACGAGTGTGTTATTATTATACAACGGCAGGCCAGCACCAAAAATAAATTGTGTGGCAAACACTGTGACTGTATACTGTACACTGTATACAAAAACACATCGTGGACCTACTCACTGGTAGCCCTGGTTCTCCAATGACAAGTGGACCTGTCGGACCGGGTCTTCCCTGGACTCCCTTCTCACCCTGAAGGCATCACAAGTCACCTTAGTACACATTCAGATCTCTTGGCTATTCAAAACACTAACATATTATTCATGTTTTATTTGTTTTGTTTTGTATCAGTAAAGGTAAACGTCACCTTGGCCCCTGGAAAGCCAATACCAAAATCGCCTGGTGGTCCTGGGTCACCGCCGGGCCCCCGGTCGCCCTGCAACAGGACAATGTTCACGTAAGTACCAGGGTTTGAATTTTCCTACAATGTATAGTATTCATGCTGTATGAAATACTTGATATCTGCAATCATTTTGTGGCATTTTGGCGCTAAAGAAGAGAGCTTTGTCCTCCCTCCTCCTCCGAATGCATGTGTAATATTTTCCCATGTGCTGTAAAACGCTCATATTTTGCTGCCGATAAAGGCATCTTTGTCAAAAAGGCGCGGGTCAGCTCCATGCTCGGCAGAAGCTTTAAAGGTCCTTAAAAGTCCTTGATTGTATGCGCGCCATTGTGTGCCGCACTGTATGAAGTCAATCAACAGCGAAGGCCACGGCTGCATCCGTTCTGGGAAAATAACCTACAAAACGTCCATAAATTCTCAGTAATGATGCTGATTCCCACCCCACACACGCACACGCACGCACACACACGCACGCAAGACCTTGTTATGACGCTCGTCAAAGTTACTTTTTGTCCAGGTGTTCCCTCGGGGCCAACGTCACCAGGCGGTCCAGTGTCCCCCTGCAAAATACATAAAGTAGCTTTGTTCAATGTAGAAATGAGCTTTTGTTATTTATTAGCATAAAGTGTGTGTTGCTATGTCATTTTCTAGGGTGTCCAAAAGTTTTGCCCTGCGGGACTAAAACTGCTAAAACTAAAATATGGTAATATCGACCCAATATTATGGCAATAAATTGTAATATACTGATTTAGATTCTACTGTTACACTCTGTGTGTGTGTGTGTGTGTGTGTGTGTGTGCCGTTGTTCTATGGAACAACCGCTCCAAGGGGCTGACACCGATGCACAGTAATCTCTCTTTCTGCCTTTTGCAGGCGAGGAAAACAGACACGCATGCACACGGCAACATATTAAGCCCGGCAAAATTATCCAGTTCCCTTTCATTTATTGTGAGATTCATTTATTATCGGCCCAGGCCTAGTCTCCCGCGATCTTGTGACTCTACGAGCAACTTTATTATGCATGCATGTGTGCTCTAAATAAGCAGAAATACAAAAATAGCCACTAAGTGGATATTCTTATCACTTACCTTTTAACTTTTAATGCGGGAGTACAATCAAAATTGAAATTGCAAAAAATTCACTCATATGAATCAAACAATCAAACATATGAATTTCTACTTAAATGCCGTGGTGTCTTTGAACGCACCTCCTCATTGCTCAGAAAAACACAGTTAAAGTATCATTCAAATATTCTCCTATTAAAGAAAACAGACATGTGCCATCTCTTTAATCAATTTAAATTTTCCGTTAATTTGGATCTTAATAAAAAAAAAAAATATATAATCCTTCCTTGTCTTTTAATAAAATACAGTAAAAATTTGCGTATTTTAGACATAATCTGACATGATGATTAATCATGATTAATTCATTAGAAAAACATGATTAATGTGATCATTAATAACTGCACAATAACTACACAGTAACTGCACTAATCATATTATATTTACATTAATGCACGTCATTACATTTACACTTCTCTCTTTTCTTATTCCAAATTCATGTTGGTAGAATTCCACTCATGGTGTCGTTATAAAATGATTAATGATAAATGATTATACATGGATTGTTTGAATAATATTTTTTCTCCTTGTAAAATAGATGAATTTTTTTCCCACCATTTATGACCGCTTTGTTTGCATGGAGATACAACTTCATTTGGTATTTTTCCTCTGTGATATCACAACTTTCTTCTGTACTTTTCACTGCTAATGTTGTAACTTTATACACACACATTAAATAATTCATATTTGTATTAAAAACACATATTTTTATAACCTTCCACACATTTATTCTCAACTTTTAATTTATTATGACTTCATTTATGTATTATTATAATTATGATTTTTTACAATAATTATTTTGATATTACAAATACATTTTTTTTAAAATATGACCATAATGAGGATAAGTGGCATAGAAAATGAATATACAAATTATGTTATTTATAAATAAAACTAATGTAATACCTAATATTTATTATTTATTATTATTATTAAAATAATATCTTATAACGGTGATGATGATAATATGATAATGATATTAGGATGATGATATAATAACAATGATGATAAAATAATGATAATATGATGATGATGATGATGATGATTATGATGATGATGATGATGACGATGGTAACATAATAATCATGATGATAATATAATTATATAATGATGATAATGATGATGGTGGTAATGATGATGATCCATCCATCCATTTTCTATACCGCTTATCCTCATTAGGGTTGCGGGTATGCTGGAGCCTATCCCAGCTGATTTGATGATATATAATAACATATGATACACATGATAATGAGGATGATAATATAATAATAATGATAAAACATTATTATTATGATAATAAATAATGATTGATGAGGATAATATAATAATGACAATAATAATGTTAAATAATGAATATTAATATTATCTAAGTTTTTAAAATATTTTTTGGTTAATTCAACAGCAACCAGGTCCCTGGTTTTTAAGACGGGTGTTAAGCAGGTTTTCTTGCAGGTCAGATGAATGAAAATCCAACAAGAGGTGGATTCAAGTCAACATCCAGTCCTTTCGGGTTCTTTCTCAGGCCCCGCTCAAAAAGCAACACGTTTATTCCGACGAGCGTCCAGGTCGCCGCGCTAATCCCGCCATATAGAGTTGGTTCCTGCCAAAGAAAAATATCCCGCAAGCCCGAATTCCCTGCTTTGGGATCAGGATTAGCTGGAAGCCGATATTCACATTCCATTAGTGCAGGCGTGAACAACGACCAGACGTGGGCAGGGGCCGTCACACTGGACACTTTGGCGGCCCACTTTTGTATCAAAGGGCGGCGGGGGCGTCAAAATAACACAGAACAGAGGATGGGATCGCTTCTGGGTTCAAATGCGACGAAACCGGATTACCACGCCTTGTGAAATGTATTCCAATTTGCACTCACCATCACAAAACGACACATTTTCCTCGTATTCTTGACTTTTCACTCACAAAGTGACAACTTTTATTTTGTTTATTTATTTGACTTTCATAGGCGGTCGTATTACACTTGACTTCTCCTAAAATCGCGACTTTTTCTCTTCATTCTCGCTAAATGATCTCGTCGGATTCCTACTTGAAAAATAACTATGACTTTATTCCCACGCTTATGATTGTAATTACCGTTACAATTAAACGACTTTATTCTCCTCGATGTATTTGTTACATGAAACATTTTGACTTGTAATTTTAACATCCCAAAATATCATGTCTGCATTTGCGTAAAAAGGTTTCCCGACTTTATGCTTGTGGGAAAAATACTTTTTCATAATGTGCTCGTGATTGTAATTTGATTAATCGTAGGTTTGTGTTGTAAAATGATGACTTCTTACGTTAAAAATTAAAAAATGTCCTTGTCATATTTCAGCGTTATTCTCATTGTATCAGGATTTTTGCCAAATTATGACTTTTTCTTGTACTGATTTGATTTAATTCTCATGAAATTCCGATTTATCCTTAGGAAATGGTTTTTGTAGGACTTGATTCTTGTAAAATCCCAGCTTTCTTTGGCACGTATTACATGCAACTTTAATCCTGGTATTAGCATTCTGTGGTTTATGCAATAATTTTGAGTGAATAATACAAGTACCTGTTTTCCCTTTGGCCCTCGTAGTCCGGGATACCCCTCCGAACCCTACAAGATGACACTTATTTATTTTTTATGATTTTTAATGCAAATAATGTTCATCAAACACATACCGGGTCACCTTTACCCCCGGGAGGACCACAATCTCCCCTTTCCCCCTAAAAAAACAATTTAAAGTTTTTAAAGTGCTTTTTTTCATGAATATGAAGATAGGAGCTACTTACCTTGTTGCCCTTGTAACCCGGACGACCCTGCAAGACAGCCTTTCACAATAAGAGCCTCCTCCTTTCCCACATAAACAACCCAACACAAGACCAGGTTACGTTTTACCTCTGGACCGTCACTTCCCGGTCGACCGCTGACGCCGGGCTCCCCCTTGAGGGACAACGAGACCCACAGTGAGACTCGGACATCACAAATTGTGTTCTTTTCCCATTTCTTTGTCTCGTCATTTATGGCGACGTACCCTTCCTCCCGGAGGACCAGGAGGCCCTCTGGAACCCGCCTCGCCTTTTCTGCCCTGAAATGAGTCATTTGAACGTTAAAATTGAAGGTTAATGTTCGTTTTAGGGTGACATTTTGAGCCGGTAAACCCACCGGAACTCCTGGGGGGCCTCGCTCTCCTCTTTCACACAAACACACCTGAGCTTCTGGACACTTAAGGAGGCAAGGAGGCGAGGAGGAGTCAGGTGCGCTACCCGCGCTGGATTAGAAAACGTTATAATGAAAATGGCGAACACGCACCTCTTCCAATACGACTGTACCCTGGAAGCACAACGACACACAAAAAGAGTCAGTAGCTCATCCAAACAGAAGTTTCCTCTGTTGCCAGCATTTTTAAAAGTGTGATTTTTTTTCAACGATTAAACTACACACGCCCAGTTTGACCCTCGGCCCACACCGTACTCTGAGGAAGTAGCGCTGACTGTGGAGCCACGAGCGGAAACAAATACTGAGCAGAAATGGAGAAAGAAAAGGGTAACAAAAACAAAGTTTTTGTGTCTACTGTTGCTGTCAATGAGACCACGGCTGAGGAGCTAGAGCAGGGGCGGGGCTTCAGGGGGGCGGGGCTGGGAGGGCGGCACGGGCACGGCCCGGCCCCCCTGCGATGGACTTCATTATGAGCTTTATTATTTGGGTTTGGCATCACACTAGCTAGTCATCAACGCATCAGTAAAAAATACATACATAACAGCGATCTAATTGAGCTCATTTATTATGTGTTGGGTAAAACTATTTTAGGAACAACATCAAATTAAAAGCATGAAATGAATACGAGAGACACCATCCCCCAGTACCGGCCTGGACTTTGTTTTTCAGAGAGGCGCACCACACAAATAGGTCATCAAATCTTACCATTCCCACATAGTGTCAGCATTTGGTAGCAAAGAAAAGTGAAATACAGTATAGTAGTCTATCTCAGTGTTTTTCAACCGTTTTTGAGCCAAGGCACACTTTTTTCATTCCAAAAATCCCCAGGCACACCACCAGCAGAAAATGTCAACTTGGATCTCTCTAGCCTATAGAAACAATATAAAGTCATTATAAAGTGTTGCCACCTACTGCTATTTGGCTTATTACATGATTACTCTGCCGATCATTGGACAGCACAGACACTCGGCAATGGCACATTATTGGCGGACTCCTTTTCAAAAAAATATTTATACACCAATTAGGAGAACGTGGATGATTTCCCACAGCACACCAGACACTACGCCACGGCAAAGTAGTGCGCCACGGCACACTGGTTGAAAAACACTGGTCTATCTGTGCTGCTCGGGACAACATTAGATGGTGCGTTCAGGGACCGTAAAGAACGTGGGCAATAATGCTGCTCACACTAAAACATGCAAAAACTGGGGGATTTCAAACGGTTTATTTTTTGGAATAAAATAATGACCCATATTTTTCAAAATGTATATCTCGACATAAATTTGGATGTAGTTATTGTTGTAGATTTACACAGAGATTTACATCTTCCTATAATAGATAAAAACATATTTCTATCTGTGATTAAGTGTGATTAATTATGAGTTAACTATAGAAAACTTTGATTAATCACAATTAATATTTTAACCGGTGACAGCCTTACTAATTAGTCATTTTTACAATTACTTTTTGTAAAATTTTGCCTTTACTCGTAATATATCGTCTTTCATATCAAATTATGATTTTGTTCTTGTAAAAATCCAACTTTAAAACTGTGCCATTTTTCACGTAGAATTACGACATTTTCTGGTAATGCGATGACTTATACTTGTAAAATTGCAAATATTATGGCAAAAATACTTTTTAAAATACAAATTAAGATGTTATCCTTGTGACTACAATCATTCTCACAATTCGACGACTTTCTTTTGTACGTTTGTGGATAAGCGGTACAGGAGGATAAGCGGCATAGAAAATGGCTGGATGAATGAATGTGTCAGTTTTTGTAAAATGACAACTTTTGACTTTATTCTTATAATTAGTCATTGCAGTCGTTTCTTGTTTATGGCAGATAATTGGTCCCTGACCCACCCACCCGCGATAAGTGCGTTTTAGCAAAGTAGGATTCAGTATAAATAAACTAAATAGTTTCATAGTTACAGCATTTAAATCCTGTTTATGTCTTTCTAAATACATTTTTAACATTATTAGAACCTTGTAGACATGAAACAGCACCCCTATAGTCACCTTTACACTCAATTTTGGCATTATTTACACCACGTTGCGCAACACTAATGCGCAGGCTACAGGATCACTGCAGGGACAAGTGTGACGGCCGCCACTCATAACACATAGCAAGCTACTGAGCTAACCAGTCAGCCTCCAATTGATTTTTTGTGACTTTAAGGTTGTTTCATGTGGAGTGGGGAAGAAGGACAAAGTAAGAAATGTACCACTTCCACACGTAATGGGAGGGGAACTTTGTTCACATGTCAGACGTGTCACTGCAGTGTTAATGCAATGTCTCATTAGTGTAACATTACTCACTCTTATTGACCAGAATACTACGTATGACTTGTCTTTCAATATTTGAATCATGTCAAAAATGGATTTTTATAACAACAGTGATGTTTGAACAGCGATGTAGTGAGTGACGACTGTATTACAATCTATTTTTGACATCTTCTAAAATCTTTTTTTCTAAAAATAAAATGTCTTCCCTCTATTAAAATTACCTTTTTGTTATGGCAAAATTCTGACTGTACATTTGTAAAATCACAGCTACAATCGTAAAAATAACTCTTAATGCAAAAATTAAGACGTTATTCTTTTTATTACGATTGTAATCGATCTCATAAGGACTTTATTTCTGTAGATTTATGTTAACACCTGTAAAATGTTGACGTTTTATTTGGAAAATAAAAACTTTTTTGTAATGTTAATTTTTATAATTAGTCACATTACAATTTTCTTTCACGCTACTAAAATTGGGACATCTTGTGCAATTATTACAAATAAATTACTCCTTCTAGTAATATGACGTCTAAGTTCTCATAAAATGACGATTTTGTTCTGGTAAAACCCGGCTTCATACTTGTGAGGTTACAAATTTTGTCGTGAAAATATCAAAATTTCTCTTGTAGATTAATAAAGTATCTATCTTTTTAAACATTGCTTTTTCTTTGGCTTGCTTGTGATGGCAAAGAGGGAAAGTACAATGATAGCCATAGAACAGGAAATGAAACTTATAGCTGAAAACGGAGGTGCATATCTAGGCAGACGTTTATTTTCAATTGCTACTAAATGGGGAAGTGATCCACTGGATCCAACAGGTGGTGAAGAAAAGATCGGAAAGCACTTTGTACTGCCACCTACAGGACTGCAGAGGAACTGCAATGCCCTTTTTGTCAATTCTTTTCAATTGAAAAGGACTGTTTGGCCTTGGTGGAGGTTATTTAGTGTTAGTGTCACATGTGGCCACTAGGGGGCAGTGCTCACCATCTCCTTGAGCAGCTTCTGCTCCAGCTGAGGATCCAGAAGACTCTGGACAAACTGCTGAGCGGGCGCGCTGGCGACAGCCCGCAGCTTGGCGCTGTTCTGACTCTGCTGAGCGATGTCCGACAAGCCCACGGCGAAGATCTTGATTCCGATGGCCTTGGCCTCCGCAGCCGCCGCGATCACGTCCGGGTTCCGGGGATGGTCCACCCCGTCGGTCATCAGCACGGCCACCCTGACGCTGTCGCCCGGCGTCTCGTGCGTCAGCAGCTGCGTGGCGTTGGAGATGGCGTAGGTGGTGTAGGTGCCGTGTCCGATGTAGCTCATGACGCTGACCGGGCCGTGGAAGGAGTCCAGGTTTTTCCAGGCCGAGAACCTGTGCTCCACCGACACGGTGCTGCTGTACTGGAGGGCGGCCATCCGCACGCTCAGCGTCCAGCCGGCCACCTGCAGCATGGACAGGCGAGTGCTGAAGCTCAGCACGAAAGCCTTCTGCTTCTCAAACTGGGAGATCTTGGCACTCTCTGAGCTGTCCAGGATGAAGACCACTTCCAGGGAGCAGGTGGGAGCTGCCAGACAGAAAGGGGAGAGTTCTCATGGACGCCAGTAACAAAAAAAGTGCCTCCAAACTTTTGACAGGCACTGTATGAAATGGTGGGTGAATCCTGAGCCGGCTGGCCCGTTAGGCCATACACTAATTCATTTATCGTGGTTAACTGGGTACAGACCTGACCTGAAATTGAATTCCTTATTTATGAATAGAACATTTTCATAATTATGGCACATAAAACCTCTTTATGACCTCCTAAGTACACGCTTTAACATTATTAAAGCCATCCAGACATGAAATAACACCCCTATAGTCACCTTGTATGTATAATGACAGAGAATAACCCATATAAGACAGTTTACCTTGTAGGCTGATGATTATTATTATTATATTATAATAACTGTGCCTTTTGTGAGGCACAATTTCAACCTGCAATAACAAGCTGTTGTTCCAAGTTGCTTGTCTCACCGAGCGATTGCTGACACCTATTGACCAATGTAGGGTACTACATTCACAAGTGGAATGGCTTGTACTGTACTTGGATTTTACTTCATTTAGCCTTTTTTAGGCTTGAAATGCCGAACTTGAAGGGTTTGTACAGTTTGCTTGAATATGCATGTATATTACAAAACGGAAATCGTTTATTTATTAACGTGGCCCCGCAATAAAGTGACGATTGGGACGATTTTGCAGTATAGGCAAATGCAAACGGCGCCGCAGCCGCCAGGGGGCGCCACAAACCCGGGAAAAAAATGACCTCCAATATAGTTATATTAAAACTAGTTTTTACTATTACCTCCTAAAATGGATAAACTCACGTTGAATCATCCTAGTAACGGAAACGAAAGCTTTTTTTTAAAATAAAATTTTATTGAAAATTGTTTTTTGCACATCCTGATTTTTTTTTTAAATAAAAGGATCATGAGTCAAGCTTAAAGGAGGACGTTTGAATTCCTTTTTTTTTTTTTTTAACTAATTTTGCTTTGGTGTCCAAGTGTGCTGCAGCAAACTATTTTCACCCTCTCATCAGTCAAAATATGAGGACCAGCTCTCAGTGTACCGGAGCGCAACAGTGCGCCTCTGTAATAATGACCGTGTTAAACGAGTCCGTCTCCGTCTGAGGTACTTGATGCGTCACGCGCACACAAATTACCATTCCCTCCGTCGTCTGGCAGCCTGTAGTTGTTCCTGCGTCCGTTTCTTCTCTGGCCTGCAGCACCATACAGGAGAGCCAGCGACAACAGGAGGAGGAGGAGGACCCACCGTGTTCCCCTCGAGTTTGCCTTCCTCAGCGACACTTCCATCCTAGGGCAGCCTGAGAAACCCATCCACTAATGACATCCAAAAAAAGAAAGGGGGCATGCACGTTAGAATTGTATGTTTACTGAAATGATGCACTGCTTTGCATGCGTGCTTGCATAACAACGTCAACAGTTAGTGGGGAAAAAAATGATGCAAAATGAGTTTTGAAGTTGCACAAAATCAATTATTAATGTAATTAACCAAAAAAATTTATACAGCTGCAAGTAAACGTTGCACAAAGTCTATTTACCCAAATTGTCATTTGGCCAAGGCCTCCTTGTTGTATTCCAGTCACCTGTGGTTGTCTGGGGGCATCCCGCCTGCAGGCTCAGACTGTCTGACAACTTTGGGTAAAGCTGATGTGCATGGGCTTGTGTGTGTGTGTGTTAGTGTGTGTGTGCCAGGGAGATGGAGGGAGGGGCCATCACTGATTTATCACTTATTTCCACCATAAAAATGCATCACAATGGTCCAAGTATCGCGTTTTCCACTAACTTAAGTGTTGTTTTGATGCTCATGCTGTGTTTTTTCAGCTGCTGCACATTGGATGTTGTACATGAAAAAAATCCCCCAATGAGAGAGTTTATTTTTCCACTCTCGCCCACTGATGTAGAAAACAGGCAAACTGTACTTGTATTCCCATGTACAAAACATTAACCATTTTAAAGCAGGGTTTCCAGTATGGCAATTAAAATAGGTAATTTGTATTTTTAAAACATTTTTCACAACATTTTGTTATTTATTAGAGTTTTTTTTTTAGTTTGTATCGATCCTAACTATCATTGTGCGACAGCGGCCTCTGGTGGCCGAGTCTACGAACAAGCGGAACCTTCATGCGGTGTGGAACCTTGTTACTCCCCAACAAAGGTTCCGGACAAGGTTTCGTGTTGCACAATAACAAGAGGAGTTGAAGCTGAAGTTTTCGCCGCCCAACATGTGTACGTCAAATTTGATCTTACTCGCTTTCTGTTCACTTTGGGGTAAAAATAACACACATCGACATAAATACCATACAGGCATCTAGTTGGCGTATGTCCGCACAGTGGCTAGCTAGACTCGGGGCGATGAAAAAGCAGTTTTAAACCCGCCCTTCACCCACGTTAGCATTAGCATAGCGAAGTTAGCATGTCAACAAAACTGCAAATTAGTAATTCCCAGTGCTTGTGAATGCTCACGTTGTCGAATTCGCCTCCAAGGAATGCGATGCGGTCAGCATATTTGTTTTCCCCGTGTTTGCAGTAACGCTTATTATAACTTTTGACAGATTTTGACAATTATGCACGCCTACGTGCACAATTAGTTGTGCATACATACGTGAAGTGATCTCAATCACGTGCACCCGACTACCTAACCGATATCAGAGCTATATCACTAAAAAAAATAATGTTTGTGTGATCGAGTATATGTTTATTATAGTGGTGGTTGCATCTATAGGCTCTCACGTGCTGTAAGGTGGTCATATTGTTAGGTTTTCTTAACCACAATAATACCAATTTAATTAAAACTAATTTAGGGCTGTACAGAAAATGTAATAAATTACGACCTAATTTACAAATGACAATTAAAAAAATGTTGGGGGCTAAACCAGCTGCAACACACACACAAAATGATGCCAGCCAGGGTGAGTTGGCTTCACTGCCCTGGTTCATATTATATGCTGACTGGAGGAGCGATCGCGTCAATTGCCCAACATTTCTTTTGACTTGTCTTCATTACTTACATGAATCTGTGAGATTTGTCATTGTGTCATTGAAAATAATATTATAGTCATTAGCATCACCGTGTTTTAGTGTCTGTACTCTTTTACTTCTGCAGGTTGGGGCTTGATTGTGAAGCGGAGAACCTTTTAGCCACTCCTGAGTCATGAGTGGCTCCAAGCCTGACATCCTGTGGTCCCCCCACCACCCGGACCGCTATGTCATCTGTGACTCAGAGCTGGGTCTGTACCGCATCGGACCAGCAGTGAGCTCAGAGTTCAAGGCTGGTACTGTCCCTCTCTCGGAGGAAACCTCAGCAACTTTGCTGGCCATCAACTCTGACACCCCCTACATGAAATGTGTAGCCTGGTACCCCAAGCAGGAGCCCGAGTGCTTGCTCGCAGTGGGCCAAGCCAACGGCAGGGTGGTCCTCACCAGCCTGGGTCAGAGCCACAACTCTGCCTGCAAAGAGCTGGTGGGGAAGGAGTTTGTGCCCAAGCACGCCCGCCAGTGCAACACTCTTGCTTGGAACCCGGTGGACAGCAATCTGCTGGCGGCCGGTTTGGACAAACACCGAGCGGACTTCTCCGTCCTCATCTGGGACATCAGCAGCAAGTTCTCCACAGAGGCTAGCGTGGCAGCCGAAAAGATACGTCTCTCCTCCGCGGATCTGGACTTGAGCTCCGTCGTGACGAAGCCGCTGTACGACCTGGGCCAAAACGATGCTTGTCTGTCGCTCTGCTGGCTCCTCCGCGACCCCAAGCTCCTTCTGGCCGGCATGCATCGCAACCTGGCCATTTTTGACCTGAGGAACACCAGCCAGAAGACCTTTGTCAACACTAAAGCCATCCAGGGAGTCACGGTGGACCCCCACTTTCCCGATCGCGTGGCCTCCTTCTTTGAGGGCCAGGTGGCCATCTGGGATCTGAGGAAGTTTGAGAAGCCTGTGCTCACCCTC
This sequence comes from Oostethus manadensis, assembly GCA_024372805.1. Classification (NCBI taxonomy): domain Eukaryota; kingdom Metazoa; phylum Chordata; class Actinopteri; order Syngnathiformes; family Syngnathidae; genus Oostethus; species Oostethus manadensis. The sequence goes on from QODF01000274.1 coordinate 20,533, forward strand.
ACTGAGCAGCCCAAGCCTCTAACCAAGGTATACTAATATTATTATTATATAGACCTAATAAGTGGTTTTTGTTAATATCCAAGTGAATTTGACAAACCCAGCTTGTTTCCCGTAGGAAATGATGTAAATGATGATGGGAAATTGTAAAAGGGTGACCAGGGAGACACAGGGGACCAGTTGTAGAGGTCTTTTTGGTCATTTCCTGCCCCCTGCTGGTGTGGGGTAGTAAAGTACCGTAGTAGTCTGTCCATAAATGATCATGAGGATAAGCGGTATAGAAAATGGAAGGATGGATGGGAAATCACAGATATGTACTGGTTCTGTCTGAAATGTTACTTCAATTAAATGCTGTGCTCTGAAAATAGAAAATAATATAAAATTACCTTCTTGAGGGAGGCGGGGCTCCAGGTTCCAACCAGGACCCCACCTGCCCGTCAAGCACCCGCCCAGTAATCAGATTACTGTGTATAAAAGGACTCAGCTGATTGTGTCCCTCATCCTCAACAGGTGGCGTGGTGTCCAACTCGCACGGGCCTGCTGGCCACCCTGACCCGGGACAGCAACATCATCCGCCTATACGACATGCAGCACACGCCCACACCCATCGGGGACGAGACGGAGCCCACCATCATCGAGCGCAGCGTGCAGCCCTGCGACAGCCAGATCGGCAGCTTCGCATGGCACCCGTCCACCCAGAACCGCATGGTGGTGGTATCGGTGGCCAACCGCACCATGACGGACTTCACCGTGTTTGAGCGCATCTCGCTGGCGTGGAGCTCCACCACCTCGCTCAGGTGGGCGTGCGGCCGGCACCTGTATGACTGCGTGGAGGACGGGCTGGAGGGCCTGGAGAGCGTCTTGGAGAAGGACATCGCCACCAAGATGAGGCAGAGGGCTCAGTCCAGGTACGGACACGATACCGTCCAAGTGTGGAAGAACCACCTTCTGGCTGGAGGCAACGACCCGCAGCTGAAATCTTTGTGGTTTGACCTCTTCTATATCCTTTTATTGAATACATGTCGACTAAAACGGCCAAAGCAGGTGTATAAGTTCCTATGTAAGACTCACATATGAAGCAGTGTGCTGAGGACGTGGAGTTGAAGCTGCAGGGCAACAAGCAGACCCTTGTCTACTCCGGTATAAAGAACATCGTCAAGAACAGCTCAGGCAAGGCGCCAGCTTTGGATCGGAACCTACTGTAGCCCGCTGTGCATCTTGATCACACGTCTCTCTGGACCGACAGGCACCACCGAGAGCCATAAATGCTGGAGTGGCTCGGACCGCCAGACCGACGTGACGCGGTATCACAGCGAGGAGCGCAGGCTCGCGCTGCGGCTCTGTGGGTGGATCAGCCGGGGCCCCGACATCGACGTCGAGCCCTTCCTGCGCTCGCTGGAGCAGGAGCGTGAGTGGGAGCGGGCGGCCGCTGTGGCTCTCTTCAACCTGGACATCCGCCGAGCCATCCAGATCCTCAACAAGGGAGCCATGGTCGAGAAGGGTGAGTTCTAGAACCACAGCATAATGAGAGCCAGTATTTTTAGAAATAATATAAATTACACCCACGTTAATATTAAGCTTTATATTAGAAATTTAAATATATTATGTTAATTACGGGTGTCAGAAAAGTACAATGAAAAAATATGACTGGACAAACACATTTTTTGTAGTTAACCGGGTCACAAAACAACGCAAGTTTCTTTTTAAATGTTTATTGTCCCATAAATTGATGCCAAATGATATTAATGTATTTTGGAGACCAAATCAACCACTAATATTAAGACTATTTCATAATAAATAATAAAAATAATAATGATATGTTATAACTTTGCTATATTTCCTTAAATATGTCGCCTTTCACCATGTAACGTTGTAGAATTGGAATTTGTGATGTGTATTTTCTCACAAGCAATTTGTAAAACAGTTACAGCATTTCTTGAAATGCTGGCTTTTGAACTGTTAAAGAGCAGCATTTCTTTTACGATTACTTTCACCATTTTGCGCTATTCTGGCTTACCTTTTTCCGTTTTTATTTTTGCCGACCAAACGTCTCAGTAAATGTTGACTGTCGGAATGAAGGCTTTGCATCTCCATTTGTAGTATTTTTTTCCCCAGATGGGAAAACTTGGGTGGATATGTTTTGAGGTGGGCAAATTTGTTTTGTTGCCTTTCATGTTGCTACCACTTTTGAATAAATTCGGCATACTGGCTCGTTCGGGTCGATGCTCATCATTAATAGTCCCATACGGGGGCTGTGGCTTTTGGCTTTTCAAGCATCTTTTTCCCTCCTAATGTCCATCTTGTTACCTTTCCTTGCTCCTCAAGAAGCTCCACCCTTTTGCTGTGTGTGTACGCTACAAGAGGTCTCGCTCTGAGAGGCACTGAACCAATGCACAGATGAACTCTCTTCCTGTCTGTTTGGAGGCAAGAGACGAGGACAACGCACACTCACATGGCGATATACTGTATAGAGGCTAGCGTTTTCATTTAGTGTGTGATTAATTCATTTATTATCGCGAGACTTTTTTTTTTTTTAAACAAAAAAAGTCATCACGGTTTAAGTTTGTGACACTTAAATCACGCAGTGTGTTTGAATGCAACCCCTCATTGCTCAGTGCGATTCAAATGTTGAGAATGTTTTGCAATTAGATGTTCAGACATGTGTGGTACCATTTAGCTTAAAATGTTTAAATAATATATACAAATATACATGTTCTGTCATTTATTTCTCTACTAATTTCTCTACTAATAAAACAGCAGTAAAAATGGGCACTTTTTGGTTATAGTTGCAAATTGTGATTAATCATGATTAATTCATTTGAAAACTGTGATTAATCTGATTAAAAATGTTAATAACTTGACACATCACACCATATCATAAATTTAAAAAATATTTTTTTTATTTGTGAGAAAATATTTCTTTAATTGTAAGAAAATAGATGACATGTTCATCCTGACAGGACACGAGATCAAGATCAAAGAGCACACATTTTTCTAGTGTTTCAACGTGCCGCATGCAGTGTATGTAACATCTTGCACTTTTTAAAGGAAGTTGACCAAGTGTTTTGCCCTGTATTGTTGTCAACAGCGCCCTCAGGAATGTGAAGCAGATTGGCCCAGCATGCGCCGCCATAAATAACTCATTCCCCAAATCAAATGAAATCAAGCTTTTAAGGAATCTCTGAAATGCAGCAGCGGGCGAAACCTTTCTCCCACGCAACACTCCAACATGGCACGCTCAGCTTTAATGAAAAATGCGCTGCTCTTGACTCAGAAGCATTCCGTCAATGTAGTTCAGACATTTTTTTCCGCTGTGCGTTCTAACGAGTGTGTCCTGAGCACGGCCAGCGGGCTGCTTCATTAGATAAGACCGGCTGGGGTTACTCTTTTTTTTGCACACACGTTCACCGGCCTTTTAGTGCTTGTGGTTGACATGCTTTGACGTGCTCTAAAGTCAGAGAGTCCCCAAAAGTCTTTACTAAGACCAGAAAAGTCGCTGGATTTATCGCTAGTTGTTTTTTTTTGACAGACAAAATCTAGAGGGGTCTGAATACTCGCTAAAAATAACAAAACTTCTTCTTCTCCGGCAAACCACGAGGGTTGTTAAGTAGCAGTGTTACGATGCCACCTACTGTACGGCGTTGGAACGACAAGCTCCATTCGCAAACATTCATTCATTCATTCATTTTCTATACCGCTTGTCCCGTTATAATGTGTTTATGAGCTATTTGCGGTGGGCCGCCACTAACACTGTATATAATAGTTACCATTTACGAGCACTACTGGAACATGCTTAACACATCACATGGTTACACGTGCGCAGTCCAGCATGTTTGAGAAGGAGCAGATCTTATTTAATAATCAGCAATTATTGATACTGTTACTTCTTGTGTACATCTACCAGTTTTTTATTATTAGGAAAGGAAAATGTACAAAAGGGTAGTAGTGAAACTAATTGAGTGCATATGTAGTTTAAAATAAAAAAAAATAATAATAATTGGAAAAAATAAATTAGATTAAAAATAAATAATGGAGTTAAAGTTAATGGAATCATTGTACAGTAATGCACAGGAATCATTTTAATGTAAGGCCGGGGGTGTCCAAACTTTTTCCATTGAGGGCCATGTAGTGAAAAATGAAAAGAAGGAAAATTTGATCTGATATTTTGTAAAGCAACATATGCAGCAAAATGATATGTATTTCAGTAAAAATACTGGAAATACTGGAAAAAGTATTTTATTAGTATCAACTTCAGTCTTTGCTCTTTTTTTTCCCCATTTTTGCTGTCGGTGTTTTTTTCCAAATATTTTAACATTCTTCTTAAAAAATCCTTTTTTTTTTGTAATGTCATCAGTATGTTCCCATGATATTTTGACTTTATTCCCATAATATTATAACTTTTTTCCCAATCAAGATTTTCCTAATGTTTTAACTTTAAGCTTAAACTTTATCTGTTTGTATTTATTTTCTTTATTATTATTATTATTGTTATGTATTTTATTATCCTTACATTTTTTTATTTATCTCATAATATTAATATTTTTTCTGTTAATATTTTTTTCTTTTTTCCCCCCTATTTCTGCTCCTGTGGTTTTTTCCCTTTTTATTAAATTATAATTTTGGATGTATTTTATGTAAAACAATCATGAGCTGTGGTCCCCAGGCCGCATTTTGGACACCCCTGCTTAAGGTTACAGTCAGGTGATGTCCAATGATACTGTGGTGGTTTGAGTTGTCATTAATGGATGATGCCAGCAGACTACAGCTGTACTTGGTACTCCGCACCAGCAGGGGGCAGGCGTATCCACTCCTGTAATAAGGCTTAACCCCAGACTGATCATATACTGTATCATATGGAGATATGTCAACATACATATCAATCTTTTACAACAGTTAGGTTAAGATGCTTCATCTAGTATTATTAATAAATATTGTTTATGTAGTTTTGTGGGCGCCGCCATTGTTGTTTCTATGAAGTCAAGGTCACGTAGTTTGGCCCCTGCTTCTAGCTTTTTTTCCAGTCACAGATGGAAAAATTGGACACTTCCCAGTTTACTGGAAATGCAGCGTCAGTAACCCAGTGACAGTAAATGCTAACTAACTTAGCATCAAAACCTTGATTGACGTTCTGCCCCTGATCTAAACAATTGTTGAAAAGAAATGAAAAAATCCAAAATACCCTTAATTAGCGGTTTTCTCTGTCGTTCCAGGCGATTTGAACCTCAACGTGGTCGCCATGGCGCTCTCAGGCTACACGGATGAAAAGGCCTCCCTGTGGCGGGAGATGTGCAGCTCGCTGCGGCTGCAGCTCAACAACCCCTACCTCTGCATCATGTTCGCCTTCCTCACCAGCGAGCCTGGAGCCTACGACGGCGTGCTGGTATCAATCTACTTTCTTTTGTCGCTTCTCTTTGTATTGTATTTGTTTCCCTGATGGTCTTCATCAAGTATTAAGATTTCACACTTTGTTTGTTTGGTGGTCCCTGAACGCACCGGCGTTACAGTGCCAGTCTCCACGCGTCCCTTTGGACCGTGCCCTTTTATTATAACTGATTGAGCAATGTTTCACTACTTCAAGTGCAGGGACGACTTAGAATTAGCGTCAGCAGAAAGTTTCTGCTTCTCTCGGTTCCGCGGTCGCACCTGCTGCGGCTGTTGAGTTTGTTTAGCCGTCTGGACCGGCCAAACGAGATTACTTTGCCTAGGAACATTTCAAGTAAACTTTTACCTTTGTTTGCCGCCATATGGTGTAAAACTTTATCGGGGCCTTCTGGTAAACTTTGCCTTCGAGTCGACAGAACACTTTTAATCTTTTCCAATTCCGCCCAAATTAGGATGTAAGGTGCTTAGTGTGAACACTGTGTGATTTTAGCTTTTTATTCGGGCTTCTTCAAAGAAGAAAATTTTGACAATAAAAAGCAGAAGTCGGTGAAATACTGTAATGTGCACACATGATTGTGCATTTTTACTTTTAACAACTCTCAACAGCTTCCTTTAGCACTTAAACCACAATTTTGCTGAAATGTTTGTTTATAACTATAACCAACTATACTTTATTTAAAGAGTAGGGATGTACGACAATTTGATAATTTTGCTGGCCTCAATGTATTGCCGTGTGCGTGCACGTCTGCTTTCCTCATTTCTCGGCTCCGAACAGGCGGGAAGCGGTTTCACTCTGTGCATCGGTTTCCGCACCATGGCATCTGTTCCATAGAACAACGGCATGAACGGAGTGAGCCCTCTTCTCGGCCATAAAGTCTCTTTGTCTCGGTGGGTGGAGGCGGGGCCTCATAGCATACGCACATAGTGTTGAAGAGTGTATCTAAGGTAGTTAATTAAATTGGATAGATTGCAATATAATGTCATATATTTTGCATATTTTTTTTTTACTTTTCCTCAAAGTAATGTTAACATTTCGTCTCGTTCCAATCCCCTGTATCGTTGTGTCTCGTGACACCGCTATTTGTTAAACAACACAAGTAAAGCTGCTGCCTGTATCGGTAATGACGTGCTGGACGCTATCGCATCTTGACAAGAAAGCCAGTATCGTTGTCTTTTTATAATTACAGTGCAACCTCAGTTAGCGTACGCCCCGGTTAGTGTTTTTCATTACATGTGGAAAATCATACATTTTCTGGTTAGCGTATTATATTTAGTCATTAATACACTGTGTGAGCAACTGTTTTCCTAATGTTTTTTTTTTCCCACAATAGGTCCCTGTTAGCAGCCTGTTAGTTTGCTACTACATGGAAACAGAAACCGGAAGTTATTTGCCTCTCTATGATGTCATCAGCAGTTGACTCTGTAGTTCTTTGCTAACTAACACCGTTACAGCACAAGTCTCAAAAATTTTACCACAAAACATGTGTTTATAGTTTTACAGTTATAGTTTTCCATGTATAAGGCACTTTTAAATGCATGTAAATGACAAATCAAAGGGATAATTTTACCTTTGTTGAAGACCTGATTGTTGACAAAGACACAATGTGGCGGCGAGGTCGACATTTCCTGAACTCAGTAGTGTTTTCACCTTCTTTATCAATTGCTGGCAACTTTCTTTGGCTCCTTTTTGGGGTACTTTGCAGCCCAGCTAAAAAGAAATGCACATACATGCGGTGAGAACCACTATTGTAATCAAGAAAAAATCATGGCAAAACAGGAAGGTGGTGCCCGTGTTGATCTCGCTGCCACATCGTGTCTTTGGCAAATGTTCCTTTATGCCTTTCAGTCATCATTTACTCATATATGCATTTATAAGCATTTTGAATTGTTTTCTGCATGTAAAACTATAAAAATGTGTCTTGTGTTAACATTTTGGGCCATTTTGGAGCAGATTAACTGCGATTACATGATTTCCTATGGGTAAAATGGATTGGGTTGGAGTACGTTTCGGTTAAAGTTTAATCTTCTGGAATGGATTAATGACACTAATCAAGGTTCCACTGTATTAGGATGACCCCTGAGAAAAAATACTTGTATTTAATTAACAATTGTATAAAAATTCTGACGTAATGTGTTTTGTTTTTTGGCTCTTTGGTGACTTTTACTTCTTGTCTTTCAGTACGAGTGCAGCGTGACCGTGCGTGACCGCGTCGCCTTCGCCTCCATGTTCCTCAGCGATGCTCAGGTGACATTCGGCAGCACTCAACGTCCACGTTGTTACATTTCAACATATCCCCTCGACCACGTGTCATTCATCAAGTTATTTTCCGGCCGCAGCTTCCTCGATATGTCGACAAGCTGACCAGTGAGATGACGGAGGCGGGAAACCTGGAGGGCATCCTGCTGACGGGGTTGACCAAAGACGGCGTGGATCTCATGGAGAGTCATGTGGACCGGACCGGGGACGTCCAGACTGCCAGCTTCTGCATGCTCAAGGTACACAACCACACGTGCAACGCGGTTATGTGGAAAATACTAATTAAAGGAATTAAAAGTAGGAAAAGACTTGCTTCTCTGTGGAACATCACAGCCTCTCATAACAAGATCAAGGAAGTCTCACTCTTGTGCAGTATATGCACAGAAATTTTGCAATTGATTGTTTCCACTTCTGCCTCGTGATGGCGTATTGCGACGTGCACATATGTTGTAACGACAGGAAGCTCAAACATGCACGCATTCCCCCGGAGGGATGGGTGCATGAGAGGACACTGGCATTATGACATCACAAGAACTTTACCAGCAAATGTGCAGCGGTATTGGGACATAATCCAAGATTTTAGAGCGTGTCTGTGAGGTCACTGATGTTGGACCTGTTCACACTCTTCCAAGCTTTGTGCACTGGGTAGAGAAAAAGATATTTCCCCAAAGTGTGCATGTGTGGAATTGTCCAAAATGTCTTTTCAGACGACAAATTAAGATTTACGGATAACTGAGGACCTGTCATTAATTTATTGATTAATTAAGAGCTGTGTGTCCCAATACTATTGACCATGTATTTGCTAACAACTGCCCCTCCCTTCAGGGTTCCCCAAGTGAAGTGCTTAAGGACTCCAGAGTCCAGTGCTGGATTGAGAACTACCGCAACCTTCTGGACGCGTGGAGGTTCTGGCACAAGCGGGCCGAATTTGACATCCATCGAGGCAAACTGGACCCCAGCTCCAAACCTCTGGCCCAGGTAAGTGTGCATGGGGAGGGAAGTGTCACTGGTTTGCTGACGGGACATGAATGTGACCCTCCCACCTCGCGTTTCTGGTTTGTGACTATTTTGTGGTAGTTGCAATACAGTGTTTCTCACAGGACTGCCATCTATTTGTGGCTGTGGTGGGTTTAGGGGTAAGTAATGATGTAAGCGTCTAATTTGCATAACTGGCCATAACGCATTTGCAGTGGAGACAAAAAGTAAGTAAAAACACCAAAAGCACAACAAATATGTTTATATGTTTAGAACTTCAAACATTTCTGGTGTATCAGCATCTATTTTTTTTTTCTCACGTTTTGAACCTTTTTCCTTGGACAAGTGACATGGGCACATTTGAAGTTTTACGGAGCGATCAAATCTTGACAAATCTTAAGTAAATTTGATCAAGTGTAGACTACAGTGTCTGTTTGGTATGCTTGGACTTAGAAGATGATGGACTGTTGGATGTTGTAAAAAAAAAAGGGCACGTCTCATCATCGAAGCTAAAGGGTGGCGGTGGGAACGTGCAGTGGAGTTGGGAATGCAAGGTTTATAGTGTGTCTGTCTTTGTAGTGTGATTTTAAAAAAACACGATCACCCACGAGTTTCGAAAGGCTAGACTACTGCGTGACGAAGAGGACAGCTCAAGCTAAAGGTCAAATTTGGCTTATGACGAAATTGACACAGAGAACGACAACAAAACAAAGAGAGAGAGAGACTGATGAAGTGTGTGATGAAAGATTTATGAGGTTGTTCAATTGTGACACTGAAGAAGAGGACTTTATTGGTTTTAGTTCCCAGTAGGAGGATGAAGACAGTGAATTACTTTTCTGATAGGCTACTGTTTAATTAGTCGTGTTACACGCATTGTTCCGCGCGGTTCAACTCGTCGCGTTACACGTACTATTTGGCGCTGATCCCAAGTTAGAGATCGTTCAGTGTGCTAACTATCGAATGTTATGACACGGTCACCTGCAGCTTCTAGACCAATGCGGCCTACATGTACACATTTTCTTTAAATGTAGTGGGCGTGGCTTATATATTGATGCACTCTAGTATGAGTATGTTGTCATTAATGAACTAATTTCTTTTGGGTGAGTGCTATATTTGGACGTTATACCATATTTATACTTTATTTAGGGCTGGAATGAATTACGCCATTTATAGGGTAAATCTTGTCTCACAATACAAAAATTCCATGATACAAAAGCCCCTCCAGAACCAATTAATTTTGTATTTTGAGGTTCCACTGTATGTATGTTTCGTTTACCATGTTTCTCATCAAGCATTGACATGTCACACTTGTCCCTGAATGCACCACAGTTATGCAATGAGATGCAAAAGTGAAACCTATACATAACTTTTTAAAAACTATTTGTCACTACAGTCCTCCCTCGCTGCATCATCGCGATTGATCCCTCACTCTATTGCAAATGTTCAAAAATGAATGAACAAACTATCACTGTTTCGTGGTTGACTGTGGCTCATTATAAGTCAAAGGATATTGAAAAACAAGTCATATGTAGTATTCTGGTCACTAGACGTCTGTAATGACACAAAGCACTCATGAGCCGTCTTAACACTAATGGAGTCGGCCATTGCATGTCTGACATGGTAAGAGTGAAAGTTTTCCTCCCTTTCCCTGTGGAAGTGGTAACTTTCTTACTTTGTCCTCCTCCCCTACTCGGCTAGAAAACCTTTCTTAAGTTTATAATAAATAAATTGGGGGCCCTCTAGTTAGTGCCCTCTGCAGTGATCCTGTATCCTGTGCATTACCAATGTGGTGTAAACAAAGAAAAATAGTAGTGTAAAGTGATTATAGGGGTGTGTTATTTCATGTCTACCTGGCTCAAATAATGGTAAAAATGTATTTAGAAAACACGTTTTCACTTTTATTACCACTATTAGATCATGTCCCTCATACTGAGGGTTGTGTCAGGAAGGGCATCCGACGTAAAACTTTTGTCAAATCAAAACATGCAAATACGATTCGCTGTGGCGACCCCTGATGGGATAAGCAGGGATAAGCTAAAAGGAAAAGTATCCAACTTCGCAGAAATGTACTCATCGCGGTCGCGTCTGGAACCATTTAACCACGATAAACGAGGGACGACTTTAGTCGAAAAAGAGTATATTACTTACTAAATGTAGTGAAAATGTCGGCTGATCCTTGCAGGTACATCATCTTATTCTTTGGCAGATGTTTTACACAGACAGTCCCATTATGTTGTGTCGTAGCGCCAAATCTACTGTATTTGTGGCGGTCCACATGTAACTGTGGTGGGCCGCCACAAATACGAGAGTGAAGGGGAAACTTGACTTGACCTTGTGACAAAACCCCGTAGTCAGCTTGTTGAGTCCATCACAGCAAAGTCAATCTACTCACTTCCTCTACTCACTTCTGTTTCGTTGAGACATTTATTGAATGAAAACACCAATACTGCCTTTATGGAGTAGTACAAGCGTGCTAATCACAGTTAAAAACTGTTGGGATTATTGCTGGATTATCTCATTCTTATCTACCCTCAGAGTGAAACCCAGCCAGCTGGCCGGCGCCTCGTGCCCCCCCCCACACTCCGCCGTTCTTTATCAGGCGACCTTTGCGCTTTCTCTCACGCCGCAGGTGTTTGTGAGCTGCAACTTCTGCGGCAAGTCCATCTCGTACAGCTGCTCGGCCATGCCTCACCAGGGCCGTGGCTTCAGCCAGTACGGCGTCAGCGGCTCGCCCACCAAGTCGAAGGTCACCAGTTGCCCCGGCTGCAGGAAGCCGCTGCCGCGCTGTGCCCTCTGCCTTATGAACATGGGGACGCCCGTGTCCAGCTGCGCAGGTAGTGTGGGGCAGCACGGGTGGCCAAACGGGCGCAGGGGACAGGACGCCGCAGTTCAGTTGCACAGTAACTTTTTATTCCGACGGCGTGGTTAGGCGATGGTTAATATTGACTCTTTTACTTGGCAGGAACGGGGAAGTTGGATGAGAAGGTCGATTTGACAAGGGAGAACAAACTTGCTCAGTTTAACAACTGGTTCACCTGGTGTCATAACTGCCGCCATGGCGGCCATGCTGGCCACATGCTCAGCTGGTTCAGGTGGGACATAGCTTTTGGATTTTTATGCACTGTATCTCCTAAAAAGTGAGCATCCCTCTAACATTTCAGAAAGTTTTTATTTATTTATTCCAGTATCTAAAGGATCGTTACTATATAAAGTCAACATGGATGTAAAAATATATTAATTAATACATCATGCATATCTATCTATCTAATCTAATAAAAGAATGCATATTTAAGCAAATTATGCATTTTCAAGTATAAATTCGACTAAATGAACTACATTACGAATATGGTAATCTCTCATTTATTGTGGTTAAATTGTTGCAAAATTAAATATTAAACTTAGATAAAACCTTTTCATTGCCTTATAATTATATTTTTAAAATTATTAGAGCCCTCCAGACATGGAATAACACCCCTGTAGTCACTTTTACACTCAAATATAGTAGACATAATAACAGAAAGTAATACATATTAGACACCTAGTGGCAGTGTAGAGTTCGACACATCATCGTCACATCTTTGAATGTGTCTTCTGAATGCTTATTATTTGTATTTTCATTTAGCCATTTTTGTGCTTGAAAATGCTTTACTTCGGTAAAGAATATGTTACATTTACTTATGTTTTTTTATACTAATAATGGGCTGTTGCATCGGTAACCCATGTCAGGCTTAAACTCAACTCTGAACCTCTAATGTCGCTTCCTGTCCGCCCCACGCTCAGCTCCCCTTTCACCGGAACACATTTCCCAAAACACACAATCTTGAGTCCTATTCATGTCTTATTTTCTGTTTTGTCTACTATTGCAGGCAATAGGAGTGTAAAGGTGACTATAGGGGTGTTATATCATGTCTACAGAACTTTAATAATGTTCAAAAAATGCATTTTGAAGGTCATAAACAGGTTTTGTATGCACGAGTCTTATTAATGTCTTGTATGGCTTATTATAGTATATTTGGTCATACAAGTGCAAAGGTGACTATTAAGGGTGATATTTTATGTCTAAAAAGCTTTAATAATGTTAAAAACATATTTAGAAGGTCCTAAACAGGCTTTATGTGTTCTAACTACAAAAATATAATAATTTAGTAATCTTGGTGGAAATTCACTTATCACGGCCGGGCAGGAACCAGTTAACTGCGATATACGAGGGATTGACTCATTTTTACTAAATCTACACCACTACAGAAGGTGTACACTGACTACTCCAAAGTATATCCATGTTTACTTTGTATACTATAAACTGCCTGCAGAAATACTGATGCATACATGCACACATTTTATTTTGGCTCCAAGTGTGAGTATCCAATTGTTCTCTTATGTTCCGTTGTCACCTGTTGCAGCGACCACACCGAGTGCCCCGTGTCAGCGTGCACGTGTAAATGCATGCAGCTGGACACCACGGGGAACCTGGCGCCCTCGGACAGCAGCTGAACACGAAAAACCTCCGGGAGGTTTGACGCCGGGCGGCGACGCGATCTCCTCTGAGGCGGGCTGCTTTCATTTCTGTCCAGGTCTTGTCACGCTACAGCACAAGTCCAGTACCAAGAAGGGAAAGGAGTGACTGAATCGCTGGATAGAAGGGAGAAAACTCACCACAATCCCACTCAGGAGATTTAACATGAGGCCATGCCGCAGTCGGCCTCCGGCAGTCTAACCTGAATCAGGCGTCGGGTTTTTTGTCGTCAATAAGGAATAATCGCCACTCATACTTTTGAGTAGTTAAAATGTGATCGTAGGTGCCAAACACGTCAGAGCTGCTCGTTTCCCCCCCCCCCAACATTCTATTTAATTTACAACTGCGGGGTTTTTTTGTTGTTGAAAAGATCTTCATACCTCATGAAAACATTGTTTGGGCTGAAGGACGGTACCCAGGGTGATTGGGAGGGAATAGCGCACTTTCACAATAACTGCCTCGTTTTCTTCGGGTTACTTCTCTTCACTGGGGGGGGGGGGGGGGGGGGGCTGGAAAGTGAGGAATGGAAGGAGTTAGGGGCTGAGGAGAGTGGGAGGGGTGCGCCTGCATTCAGCAGCCCACTCCAGGCTTGTGGTCCATGAAAAGAAGCTCCCCAGAAAACAGCAGCTGCTCGGCATTCTGACAAGACCCTCCAGATTGCCCCCCACCACCCACCCCCTCCCATACAGAAGCTCAGCTGCCGGAACACTATTGACTCAAAGAACGGGCGCGAGAACAGACAGAAGCTCCTTCCCTCACCCTCCGACATACACCACCCTGCCCTCTCTTTCTTTCAGTCTCCCTCCTCGGTGCCCAGAATGCCCCCCGACACTATGCATACCAATCATCAAGCCAAGAACGGGTGCCGTCTGCTTACAGGGAGGGGGGCATAGCCGGGTGTAAGCCGCATTGTAAATGTTTTTCCTTTCTTTCTCTGTCACCAACCCAAGGAGGCATTGTTGTAGTTAAATCACTTAGTCATGGAGGAGGGGCTGTTTGGTCCGTGAGCTACTGTATGCTGTAGTCTTGGTTTGGAGCCCGGGCTGACAAATTAGCAAATTGTGTCGTTTCGCCCTTTAAATTTTCGTGAACAAATTCAGACAAATGTGAGCACCGGTATTGTTTCAACTGTGTTTTTCCCCAGCATGCAGTCACAAATGAAGTCCAAATTCAAGCGCCACGGCCGAGGCGTCCGTGATTACATAAGAAATAAATCTCTTTATGAAACATAACTGCCAGTTCATTGTTAACTGTTGACTGATGAGTCAGGGTCCATCGGTTGATTATCCACCGGGCAATTTTTTGCTCTTGTATCACTCTATCTTGCACAACAAAGTGTTTGTCCCTAACCAGGGATAGAATCAGCCAAATGAGGACTCAGAATAGCTGAAGGCCAAAGAAAAAGCAAACGAGCAACATGAATGGCCATGGAAACTACAAGAAACCTCGACTAGAAACAACATGGTGGACGAAGTGGCACCATTGTCCAAAACGTCTTTATATGGTGGAGAATAAAGATTTAAGGACGGACTGTTGGGTTTTGTCCAGGTACTATGGCTTCCTGCATCAACACTGGTTACCATGTCCATTCGTGTGAACATATACCCGAATGTGGACAAGCGATATGGTGAAAGTAAGTGTGTCAAAGAAGCAATGAAACGTGGGCATCGCTTCCACGATGATAAATTCAAAGCTATATACTTTATTCTATCCAAGGTATTTTTTCCCACTCCACCGTCAGAAAACACAAAACTTTCCTCATAGTGAGTTCAGCTCTGCTGTGATTGGCTAAAAGTACAACGACTACATAAAATCGGTCCAATCAGCGACGATACTGTACATTACCGCTGTCCAATCACAAGCTCGGGAGTGGGGGGTTGTGCCCGCCCCCAGACGTCAGCTAGTAGTCTGGCCGAAACAAGTCATTGAGAGTGGACATGATGGGGAAGACGCTGCTTATTCTCGGTTAAGCGTTTAAAACAAGTACGAATTACTAACTTTGTGCTTGTCGTAGCATGACTAAAGTTGCAGTGCGCGTTTTAAAGTAACTTACAGGTAAGTTTACAGTCGAACAAGGCCGCTTGCTGCTGTTTTCTTCGACCGAAAGCGCGGACGGAAAAAGAGGAAGCTAGCGTGTTTTGCTAACTGTTTATCTCTCCGCTGCTTGGTGGTGACCCACTTGACACTTGAAAAAAGTCCCTTTTGGAAGGATGGCGGCCCCTAGCAACTCTTTTCAGCAGTCCAGAGTGAGGCGCAGCAATGCGGGCTCCCCCGGTTCGTTCACCAACGCCAGCTGCCGCCTGCACCCCATCCGTGCCACCGTGCCCTACCAGCTCCTGCGCGGGGGCCAGAGCAGCCCGACGCGGCCGCACAACCTCCACGGGGGGGCCGCGGGCAGCCGAGGCTCCAGCCCCCCTTCCAGCCCGACTCTCCTCCCAGGAAATGGAGTCGCCAGGCAGAGGCTGTCTCCAGAAAACAGGGACTCCTGCCCCCCAGACTCGCCTGTTTCCAGAGGTAAAAAAAACCCCACAGTGTGCCATGTGTTCCTGTGCTTTTGAAACCTTAACTCTTAAGTTTAAAATGTAGGTCATGCTGAGAAACCCTCATCACTGACTAATACTCATGCTATATCAATGTATTTTTTAACCATATACTTTGACATTCCAGGTTTTATGTGTCCATGTAAACTAAGGTGTATTTGCTTAATTAATTAATAGAAGTTAGAGATCTGAATTGTCAAAGGACTGGGGACTGGACTGGCACAACTCTACTAGCCAGTCCAGTCGACGGTGCAGATCTCTACAACTATGGTTGACACCTGGACGACTGAGAGCCTCCACAAGATTGTTATTGATAAATGTGTATGCAGATGTTTGCAAAGTGGTCTGCAGTAAACCAGCAAAACTAAATGAAACTGCTTGTAAAATGGCGACTCTTACCATTTACGATTTGTTGAAGGTGGCCGTTGGAAGCTATGTTTCGCAAATACGTGTAATTTGCGGTAGTTTTTGAGCGTGCAACTGTAAATACTTGCGATGACAGGAGTCTTCTTTGGATTCAAGCGCACCCGTCGGGAACAGATGCCCGGGGGGGGCCTCGTCGTGTTGCGTGGGCCGTGCACCGGGGAGGAGGGGAAGCTCTGTCGTTTTCGTGTCACGCTCAGCTGCTGGCCGCGTTAGCCTTTCACCGTGAAGGAGGACTCCAGAGTACCGTACCCGACATGTGCATGCTCCTTGAGTGATGCAATATGCTCTCGTGGGCCAGAAGTGGGGATTGAATGACATAAAACTCGAGGCCACATGCTAACTGATAATGCTGCAAGCAGATTTTTCTGGTGTCCACGTGGATAAAACCTTTGGAGGGCGATATCCTGGTGGGGGATTTGTAAGCAGAGTTAGTTGGACCCCCAGTTGGTCATGCAGTGGTTAACATAGCTGACTTACATAAAGCTTGTGTGGGATCAATTTCTACTGCCACTCCTTTCACCCCAAGTAGGCTGGGATAGACGCCAGCCCCTACAGAAAATGGATCACCGGAGAAAAGGTAGTGGTTCATTTTGGTTGTGTAGTTGAATCACACCCTAGAAACGCCTCAGGGGACAACGTGTTGAACAAAGAAGAGAAACACGACACCGCTGTTCTGCGTTGCGAGCTGACGTTCACTATTGACGATGGCTTTGAATCTCTGTTGTAATCCCTGGTCCTTGCCCAGACGTGATGAGTCTTCACCAAACAATCAACAGACAGCGGTGTGTCTAGCTCCGCCTTTAACGTACCGTACCACCCTTACGGTAGGATGCCAAACAGTGGTTCAGTGTTTTTTTCCGGCCGGGTGCAAACATTAGCTTGCACTCCGCAAGCGACCACCTGCTGCACGGCAACCTCATGACCACCATCTGGATCCACCGTCATTAGTCAAGGCCTCCAATGGCTGTTATCAAAGAACATTACACCCGAATGGCTCCCCACTGCATTCCTTACTACTTTTGAGTGAGATGACCCCCGACCTTGATCAGTGTAGCGTGCGCGGGAGGAAATGAGAAAGAACCGAGTCCTCGTCCACAGCCGCTAGCATCCGTGATGAAGTTGGTCGGTGTTGATTTCCCAGCCCGGCCGCATGCCGAGCATACCTCACTGCTGCGAGAGGCATGACCTCTCACCCGCCTTGGGCCAGTGTGCATGTCAGTGGCGTTGACGTGGAGTTGAGACCTCCTTCATGGCAGCCAAAACACGGATGCGGGTCCTTCCGATGACGGTTCGTAACGCACGCTGCTTGTGTACGCAGTGTGATTTCTTGTTTATTGTCGCAGTTTGAACCCACTGCGCCGCCATATTTGCCATTTGGTGCAAAAGTTGGTCCAAAGTGCTTTCACTGCACCGTGTGTGTCGGTGCCAAACGTGCTAATAGACTCCACTTGCTCAGAGTATGGATTTTTTTCTGCTTTGGATCCTGATGTGCAAAGACGAAACAAGGCTTGGAATCAATCCAAAAAAAAGTTTGTACCACTTGGATTTCCAAGATGTCAATGCCAGGATACGTGGGACTCACCTTTCATGCACCACAGAGTTCGGACCTGAAACCCACTGAGAATCGCCGGGATGTGCCGGAGAAGGCTTTACGCAGTGGTCTGGTCAAGTCATCAGTACAAGGTATCGGTGAAAAATGTATGGCCGGAAGCTTGTAGATATGACAGCCGACGAATGTGTGCCGTAATCGGCGAAACATAGTCCAACAGAATAATACGGCGTGTGACCGTGTGTTTGGCCAGGAAGGCATCGGGCATCTTCAAAACCTGCCAACGCAAGTTTTGGGTAGACGCAAAGCATTGCAATTGCAAAAGCATGCGTCTACCCAAAACAACGCAAACTATGTCGTAACGTAACATGGAAACACTTTCTGGAAATAAATCTGCCGCTAAATCATTGACCAATAAATATGACATGGCGCGTTATTATTCTGTGCCCAACGATGTGAAGCTGATTAATCAGTACCAGACTACCACAAATATGAACAAAAATATGTTTTTATGAAGAAAATTTAATTAGAAATGATGAATGGAAGAAACTTATTGTGGTTGCGGACGTCCGGCACATCTTGGCAAGATGGAATCCAATAGCTTTTCTCACCTTCTTTAGTATCCATCATCTATGCGGCTTATCCTCACTAGGGTCGTGGGTAGGCTGGAGCCTATTCCAGCTCACTTTGGGCAGGAGGTCGCCAGTCAGTCGCAGAGCAGACAAACATTCACACTCACATTCATACCTATGGACATGCATGTTTTTGGAATGTGGGAGGAAACCCGAGTAACTGGAGAAAAAACACGCACACACGGGGAGAACATGCAAACT
Organism: Oostethus manadensis; assembly: GCA_024372805.1. Lineage (NCBI taxonomy): Eukaryota > Metazoa > Chordata > Actinopteri > Syngnathiformes > Syngnathidae > Oostethus > Oostethus manadensis. The sequence goes on from QODF01000274.1 coordinate 39,005, forward strand.
CCACACAGAGATGCCCAACTAAACCGCCATGCCTTCTTTATTAATACTTGTTATTTGTTATTATTCTTTCTTTCTTGTTTTATTTATTTATTATTGCTGGCTCTTGCTGCTTTCTTTGGCCTCATGGTGGGTTATGTATCAGCTCAATTTAAAAAATGCATGGACAGTGAGGGAGAAACATGTAGGCTGTTTGGGCACTCCATTTTGCGGAAGAATACAGTGCGGGGAAAACGAACTTGTTTGTTACGATACATTTTGGCGGATAAGTGAATGATCGTAGGAAATCTGTATCGTAGGCTTGACTGGATATGGATTGTTGAATATACAAAAGTTTTCTGTCTATGCGGATTGTTTCAGGTGTCGACTTGATACATGAATGGTTCACTTGAAACTACAATAAATTAGTAGTAATACCAAAATACCCAATACAGGCAGTAAATCTTAATGGGTCACACAGACCTGCAGTGTAAATCCAGGCTTAGCCTGACGATGAAGAGCAAAGAGGAGCATATTCCGCACGGTGACCTTTTTTAGGGTGGCCAGCGTGACATCACTGCCCCAGCACACTTTTGCCAACAAAGAGCGCCTGCCTCTCTGTCGAACTGCCAGCAGTGCTGAAAAACACCCGAGCTTCATTGTCACATGCTCAAAGTGCAGACTAGGACCAAAATGTGAAAAGCGGCGTGTCGTCCGCACAAAATGACCGTGCGGGATCTGAGTGTAAATTTGTTAAACAGCCCTGCCGTGTTGGCAGCACACACGTCTCTTCTTCTTCTTCTTCTTTTTGCTTGGACGAGTCTGAGCACGCTCGCTTTTCTTGGGAGTCAACTGCTGGACTCATGCAACAACGCTAACAATGCTAACAAACCCAGCTGACCAGCTGAAGGAGACATGTTGAAGCCTTCTTCCAAAACCATGGCTAACATTCATACAGCATAAACACAGTTTAGAGGATTTATCAGCAATCGCTCATAATAATGTCATTGTTTGTGTGACATTCGTATTTTTTTGTAGACCTTGTTTTTGTGGACCTTTTGTGGTTTGAACTCGTAAGGAACAGGGATTCCCAAACGGTAGGTCGGGCCCCATAAGTATTTTGGTTGGGTCACAGACAGGTAGTGAGAAAGTCAAAATAGCATTAAAACAGGGCTGCCGCAAATATTTTAGTAATCGATATTCTACTGAAAATTTGGAAAAGGTATTTTTGATTTGTTTAAGAGCAGTTATAAATACACAAGATAAAAAAAAAAAAAAGACATTTCACTTAAAGAACTACCAATTGGTTTCCTTTTTTTTTAGATAATCATCAATTTAATTTCCTAAATTCACACTCAGCACAGGAATAAACTGTATTCTCCTGGGTCTGATGGACTACATATCGGCGCTGTGTAGATGAATTCATCCATCCCAGACTGTGGCAATTTACCGAAAAAGGAGAAAACTAAGTGACACGACTAAGTCTTTTTTAGATAATTCATTTTAATCTAAGCATTATTTGTACACATGGATGCATTCGTTTGTTTTAATGAAATACCTCCAAAATTTTATACAAATAATTTTGTATTATGTAAAATGGCAACTCTTACCATTTTTATGTATAAAAAGATGACCTTTAAAAAAGTTTTGTCTTACATAAATGTGGGTCCCAGTTCACTTATTCATTGTTGTTAGATTAAATGTTTACATTAAAACATTAGGGGCAGTTCACACTGAAACGTTTTAAAGGTGAAGACAGCAAAGTATTTTATCGTTTCAGCCATCCATACACACGGAAGCGGTGTTCTGGGTGCCCAGATTGGGGAAATGTGAAAAAGGCGGCTTGTTGTTGACTGTTAGACAACCAAGCGGCTACTTTCTGAAAAGGATGATGTCACCGTCACGTAACCATAAGTGACAAGCCCACACGCCAACGTAATATCTGAATATTTCTATCGGCATGACTCACCCCAGTCCACATTCTCCTGATATTGTCTAAAATGAGGACGCCTACTGTTGTGGAACACATTACTCACTTCCATGTTCCATGTTTTTTCACTCCAAATGACTCACAGACAACAAGCTAATGTGTGTTTCTTCTTCTTTGGTTTGGTGTGTCACATGGTTTACGTTGTGAGTATCACAACGTTTTCGCCCTGATCCGTTCTCGTCTGAAAGAGACTTGCAATCTGGCACAGTGCGGACGTGAATTATTTTCAAACCGCCAGGAACGTTTCCGTGTGGACGGCACAAGAAATAGCATCATTTTGTTTTGGAGTGCACACCAGCGCCTCTGCTGGTTTCTGTCAAGAAGTTCCCTCCATTTATGGCTCAGTTCCTTCAAGAAGCTATTCCTTTGTAAATGCTTACTCAAAATGGAAACGAGAAATGAGTAGTTTGAAATAAAATAGTTGCCTGACTGAAGGGGCATGTGACACATTAGCTGTTAGCACTAGTTGCTAATTGTTTTTAGCATTAAGGAGGCTCCGGAGTGACAAAACCAGGCTCCCAGCCTCCAAGAAAAGCACTTTACTGATTCAGAGCACATGTTTGTTTTCACATTTCACATCGGCTCTACATTTAATAAACCACCAGTTTATCCCTGGAAATGCTGGGACTTTTTTTTCTCCTCCCAGCCTGCAGAATTCCCACTAAAGGGAAAGTTTTTATTACTTTTCAGCCTTGCAGATATTCACGCTAATATCACAGACTCATCCCTGAAATCAGGCCGACCGGCCGTTTTGATGGTTTTGGCTCCTCCGACCTTGCCGCCTTCTCTTCTCATCGGGAGATTATTCTGGTCTGGCAAGTGGGGAGGCGGTGGAAAATAACCACAATCCCTGCTCTGAGAGGCTTGGCCGGGCCTGTATCAATATTGATGGAAATGTAGCCTGCCTGCTTTGTCTGCAGCGCGGTAGGGACTTGTAGCGTAGTCCTGTCAGCTTACGCCATACCTTTTGGCTGGATGGGCCTGTATGTTCTACCAACAATGGCTGCTTGTGTAGGAGAGGGGTACCTTGTGTGTATTTTTGCAGAGCTGGAACAGAATGTACAGCATCTTTAATGGTCATCATACAGCTCTTTAGCCAGTTCAAATACCTTTAAAGGGTCTAATAGTTCCAACCTGGCAACGGTAATGCACTTGTCTAGCTGGTGTGCTTGAATGTGTGTGTGTGTGTGTGTGTGAGAGAGAGACTGCAGGAATGTTAAGTGGATGCATGCAGTATTTATGCACATTGTAGTGCGTATGTTTATGAGCTCTAATGTGGGTGGCGTTCGCTTTGACCGCCCGCATGACATCATCCACTCCTGCTAGCTCGGCGCTGCTACTTGTGGCGTTGTTTACGTTGTTTGTACGCTCTGAACTTTCACTGCAGTGACATTTTAGTACTACTGAGCGCGGTCATTGTGAGGGGTGGCTCTGTAATTACGCTGTCGTGGATATTGTCTGGATGATGATGGTGGCGACACAACAAACATGATCCTCGCTTATTTAAATGTGCTTGACGTGAAATCCTGCTTGTTGACTGTGTCAATATTTAAATATAATTATCACACGTGTTGGTTCTATTCACATTTCCTCATGGGCAATAGCATTTACTCATTTTAAGTTCTCCTTTTCATTTTTTTTTTTTAAATATTTGAAAGCAGAACGGTCCAGGCTGCAGATGCGGACCTCCAGTGCCATCCGGCGGACGTCTTCCCTGGACGCCATCACGGGGCCGTACCTTACCGGCCAGTGGCCCCGCGATGCGCACGGACCGTACCCCTCTTGTATGAAAGACAAATCCACTCAGGTATGTGATATACAGTGTGCTTTGCTTACAGGAGACCTGTACCTCACAAAATATTGAATATGTATGATCCTGAGGATCTGCTCATACAGGGCTTTCATTAGGCCTGAATGAAGGACCACCGAGCCTCATTTACATGAGCGTCATACCGGAAAAACACTTCTTTGCGTGTGTGCATCTGCGTCTGTTGTCTTTCCCTTCCCTTTTGTCAAGAGTTGACATTACAAATGGTACTTCTCACCCCATTCAAACCAATTTGCAGGGTCTCCCAAAATAAGGCCGTAGCACAACACCATCTCTTTCTAACATGTGCAATAATGTGCAACAATGTGCAATAATAAACATGTCCAATAATTAGTTTGACTATTGAGAAAGAGGCTTATTACCATCATTTTTAACAGAAAACTTAAAACATTTCTTTATCATGTTTTTTTTTGTTGACATTTTTAACAGGCCCAGTTTGTGCCCTTACATGCCTCAAAATCTAAACCCAAACATACGCTGTTCAGTTGGTGAAAATGATTAGTTTTAGTGATTGCAGTTTCATATGCATACTGTGTACAGTAATCCCTCATGCATCACCGTTTAATTGATTCCTGATTCCACCGTGATAAGTGAATTTCTGCAAAGTAGGATTCCTTGTAAATTGAATGTTTTTGTATTTAGACCATAGAGAACCTATTTACAACCTTCTAAATACAGCTTTTTCACATAACTAGAGCCCTCAAGACATGAAATAACACCCCTATAAGCACCTTCTACACTACACTATCCAACATAGCAGATATATTAGGACAACGTGGTGGGCGGTTTACTGTACTAACGGTGAATTGCAACTACTCTTTGAAGAATTATGGTCAACGTTTGGATCATCCCATAAAATAAATGCCAGCTTCCTCATATGTGTATGTATATGCACGTATATGTATACATGTATGTGTATATATATATATATATGTATGTATGTATGTGTGCGCGCGCGTGTACGTACGTGTGTGCGCGCGCGTGTACGTACGTGTGTGCGCGCGCGTGTACGTACGTGTGTGCGCGCACGTGTGTGCGCGCGCGTGTACGTGCGCGTGCGTGTACGTGTGCGTGTACGTGCGCGTGCGTGTACGTGTGCGCGCACGTACGTACGTGCGCGTGCGTGTACGTGTGCGCGCACGTACGTACGTGCGCGTGCGTGTACGTGTGCGCACACGTACGTACGTGCGCGTGCGTGTACGTGTGCGCGCACGTACGTACGTGCGCGTGCGTGTACGTGTGCGCGCGTGCGTGTACGTGTGCGCGCACGTACGTACGTATGCGCGCGTACGTATGTGTGCGCGCGCGTGTACGTACATACGTACGTACGTTACCGGACACATTACCGGACCCTTTTATTCACTAACATTTACTGATGCAATGCATCAATTGACAAATTTGCCCAGTAATTGAGAAATAGATGTAGCAATGGCTAACCTTTCCAACGGGATGCACACATTGCTACAAAATCTTCCACAAGCACTAGCATGCTAGCTAAGAGGAGGTTTGGCCGGTGTTTATCGTCATTTCAACATGTTTCCGCTACGATTGAGCCGTCCGCCGGGGAATTACTTACCCACGCGAACGTTCCTTCTCCTCATGATGACAGCGTTTGTCACACAATTCCGTGACATTCCGTGTTTAACAGTCCATTCCGTTTTTAATGGCTTATTCACAGGAAAACAAAGGGCCCTGGTTTTACAAAGTCTCAACTTACCATGGTGTCAAAAATGTAGTTTGTTTAGCTGCTCCTTTGTGTGCCTACTGCCGTGGAGAGAATGAAAGCTGAGTTTGATTGTTGGTGATGGGAAGACAGCAAAAATAAGGTTCATTTATCGGCTACATTTTCACAAGTATAGATTAATCGATGATATGTCATAATCGGCCCGATATAGTGGTACATCTGTCGGGCTCTAATGCAGTTGCATGTGAACTGGGCTCGTTTTTGATGTCGTCTTTTTGAAGAATACAAAAGAATTCATACTTTTACTGGCTCATTGTGTTAAAGTATCCTTTAGTGTGCTAAATAGTGATTATATAAACCTTGTGAGCGCTGAGTGAAGCTCGAGTCCAGACATTTGCGTGTCAGCCGATTGGGAAGTGAAGTGCAAGGCGCTTCTGCAGTGCAGTAATGCTGTGGCGAGGGTGCGAGCTCCTTGACAATCCTTGAGCAAATAAATGCAAAAACTTCCCCCAAAGGATGGCCAAAGACCGCTTCCATCTCGGGCCTAACGGCACACAAAGGAATCAAAACTACTTGTTTATGTGTGGTTGTTTTGCATTGCTTAAGTCTGAGATAACCTCTCCCTTTTAAGCTGTAATGAAGTCCTGCCTGGAAGTGAAGTCGTTTGCACCTGTCCCACATGAGCACCAGCTCAAATCCCACTGCTCGCCACCTGGCCCTTGTGGCCGCATGGAACGCCTTCCCTTTGTGTGAGCGCCGAGCAGCAGAGGGCCCATAGATATGCTAATGTGCTTTCCGGCCTTGGATCTAACACACAGACGTCTTCATGAAGATTAGAAGCGCACAAAGGCGCTCTGATCAAACAGCTCTCGCCATTTCTATGAAACCATCGCTCTCCCAACAGCGGCGTGGTGGACAAAGTACAGACTCAGCAGCTCCCCCGATGAGGAAACGATACGAGTACAATCCCAAACAAGCGCCCTTCGCATTCCTCAAACTGAGCAGCAGCCAGAAAACGACTACTTTGTCAACTTGTGGGTTTTAGTTTGGCGTGTCAGCACTTTTCAGGTCAGGTCTAGTCATTATTGCTTACATTGAGTGTACGTTACGTACAGTTTAAACCAGGACCACACAAAAACATCCACCCTCTCTACTGATATTGATCGTTTTCCTGATGCGCTTAGCAACTTTTAAGGACTATCCGCACAAACGTTTTCAAGTCAAAACGGAAAACTAATCGTTTCAGCCTCTCGTCCACACGGCAACAGCGGTCTGGGAAAAATCTGACAACGCCAGCTTGGTGTTACCAAAACGATGATATCGCCACCGTCAAGTGACAAGCGACAAACCAACCAATAATACAGCGAGGGGAAAAAACTATTTGAACCCCAGCGGATTTTGAAGTTTGCCAACTAACAAAGAAATGATCAGTCTATAATTTCAATGGTAGCTTTATTTGAACACTGAGAGACAACAATGACCAAAATCCAGAAAAATGCGTTCCAAAAAGAGTTATAAATTTATTTGCATTTCCATTAAGGAAAAAAGTATTTGATCCCCTATCCGTCAGCAAGATCTGTAGCTCCCAGGTGGATCTTATACAGGTAACGAGCCGAGAGGGCTGCCAATGTTATTAGCTTGTTACCTCTCTAAAAGAGACCTGTCCACAAAAGCAATCAATCAATCCAGATGCCAAACCATGCACCATGGCGAAGACCAAAAAGAATGTCAGGGACATGATTGTGGACCTACACAAGGCTGGAATGGGCTACAAGACCATCGCCAAGCAGCTGGGTGAGATGGTGACAACAGTTTGTGCAATTATTCGCAAATGAAAGATACATAAATGAACTGCCAATCTCCCTCGGTCTGGAGCTCCATGCAAGATCTCACCTCATGCAGTTTCAATGATAATGAGAACAATGAGGAATCAGCCCAGAACCACTCGGGAGGAACTTGTCAATGATCTCAACTCAGCTGGAACCATAGTTGGTAACACACTACGCCGTGAAGGACTGAAATCCTGCTGTGCCCGCAAGGTTCCCCTGCTCAAGAAAGTCCACCTACAAGCCCGTTTGAAGTTTGCCACCGAACATCTGACTGATTCAGAGGAAGACTGGGTGAAAGTGTTGTGGTCAGTTGAGACCAAAATTGAGCTCTTTGGCATCAACTCAACTCGACGTGTTTGGAGGAGGAGGAATGCTGCCTATAACTCCAAAAACACCGTCCCCACAGTCAGATATGGAGGTGGAAACATTATGCTTTGGGGTGTTTTTCTGCCAAGGGGACAGGACAATTGCACCGCATCAAAGGGAGGATGGATGGGGCCATGTACCGTCAACTGTTGGGTGAGAACCTCCTTCCCTCAGTCAGGGCATTGAAAATGGGTCGTGGTTGGGTTTTCCAGCATGACAATGATCCAAAACACACGGCCACGCAACAAAAGATTGGCTCAAGAAGAAGCATATTAAGGTCATGGAGTGCCCTAGTCAGTCTAAAGACCTTAATCCCATAGAAAATCTGTGGAGGGAGCTGAAGGTCCGAGTTGCCAAACATCAGCCACGAAACATTAATGACTTGGAGAGGATCTGCAAAGAGGAGTGGGCCAAAATCCCTCCTCAGATGCAAACCTTGTGGCCAAATACAAGAAACGGCTGACTCCTGTGATTGCCAACAAAGGTTTTGCCACCAAGTACTGAAGCACGTTTTTCAAAGGGATCAAATACCTATTTCTTTCACGGAAATGCAAATTATTTTATAACTCTTTTTGAAACGCATTTTTCTGGATTTTTTTTGTCATTGTTTTCTCTTACTGTTCAAATCAACCTACGATTGAAATTATAGACTGATCATTTCTTTGTTAGTGGGCAAACTTACTAAATCAGCTGGGGTTCAAAAAGTTTTTTCCCTCACTGTATCTGAATAGTTGACATTTTCCGCATGTTTTGTTCTCTTTTGCTATTTAATGGCTCACAGAAGTAATTCTACTTCTTGTTCATCTTGAAAGCAAAAGACACTCACACGCATGTGCTCTTTCTTTTTCTGTGGGTCGGTGCCTCACGTAATTCCGCCTGCGTGTGCTTGTGTATTGCATCGTTTTCAATCAGTCATTTGTTCCCGTCCGTAAACAACAATTTACTGGCCCGGCACAGTACGAACACACAAAAATCTCTGGAACGTTCCCGTGTGGACAGGGTCTTTAGACACGACAGAGAAAGAATCCACCCTCTCGTCAACAATCGATAGCGGCGTGCATGTCTTGGCGTGCAATCAAAACAACCCGGCCACAAATTCCTCTGCGATTCCATTGAAGCGTGCTTGTGATTATTTCCTGCTCTGGAACAGGCCTGATTCTTCAGGATGTTGCCGGCATGTTGCTCTTTGGGTGGGATTCATCGCGGGAAGCCAGTGTGCACCGTTTTTAATTTTTTTATTTTTATCTGCACAGCGCTGCCCTATCAGGCGCGACACCTGGCGCACCAGGGGAAAGGAGTGCAAGCAAAACGGAGCGTGACACGACCACAGCATCCTGAGTAAATACAAGTGGGCGTTGTCGCTCACAGTTTGTCTTAAATTGACAGCAAAACGAGTATAAGTACACATTGGTGTGTCTTCTGGCATCTCCATGCTAATTTTTTTGAACGTTTACACACAATGAAGCAGCAGCAGTCATGTGTTTTCATTAACCTATATTTTAATCTTTGTGTAAACTTCCTATTGACAGTTATTGGAAGTTTACAGGACAGTTATGTATGCTTTTGGATACAAACATGTTTAAGATTTCACACACGGATGGCATAAAAATCTCTCAGTACAGTGGTTTAAGATTCTGCGTTCATGTCATGGATATTTGGTTTAAAAAAAAAATCAAAATGTTTTAAATACAACATTAAATTTTTTTTTTTCTCGGAAAATAAGTCATTTTTTGCATGGGAAACACTTCTCATTCACATTTGTGGTGTATAAATATGTGATAGTGAAGCATAATAATAAACCATACATTATTACAAGACTTACGATGGCAACAGAAGCTTCTCCAGTCAACTTTTTTTTTACTCCTTATTCCCCAAAACGTGCAGAGAAGTAAACAAAAGTTAATATATGATTGAAGTCAGCCAAGAAGTATGCATTATTGTAGAAGGGAAAAGCGAAACTACTCTGATCATCAGGACGATTCAATTTGTTCGACCTAACATTTTAGTGTTAGGCATTTATGCAGGGAATCATTTCAAAAGTGTTTGAGGCATACAGTATTTAGCGCTTAAACCTGGATTGTGCTTGTATGCATTTAGCTGGTTAGCTTCTTTTTTAGCGAGTGAACAATGGCAATTGAAGAGAGAGGGAATTGGAGTGGAATTAATAATTACATCACTCACTTTTATTGCAACGGTTGATGCAAAATAGGTGGAGAACGTCAACATAAGGCTATCAGGAGCGTTTGTGGGGGGAGGAGTGAGCCGGTACTAGCAAAAATAGACATATTTATGGGTGTTTGACTTGCTCACAAATGTGATAAGTGAGAAGATGATCCTTTAGTTTATGATTATATATTAAGGCTGATATGAGATGAAATGTCAGTTTTGTCAACAAACATGGCATTGGTACTATGAATGATAAGAAATGTAATATGGAAATGGCGAGACATCATTGGAAGTGCACATATGCTTTACACACGCTTTAAACCTCGCAATCGAGCCTACCTCAGTGTTGCCAGCATCTGCCAGTGACATGTGGATGTTTTTTCATCAGAGTTGAACACCGGCGGTGCGTATTAATATCCAAGCCAAACTTTTAATTCTACATTTGATCAAAGTTGCTCGATATTTATCAGATCAAAACACACAGATGTTTGGATTTGTCTGCTTCTCTAATCGCCATCAATATTAATAACAACAGCACCAGGGTCTGCTCGGAGCAGATCTCGGACTACAGTGCACCGTGGCGGCCGTGGCAGGCGGTTCCCTCGGCTCTGTACTTATGTCCAACACGAGGGCGTAATGTGTCCTCGCTTCATAACATGCCTCATACGTGGAGGACAGTCCCATTGACAATTTAGCAGCGTGGCTAGTAGGTGTGCGCGTTAAAACTCTTGCGTCATGCATTCATTTGGTAATTAAATGCATGCGGCCACAAAAAGTGAACTTTTTCCGTGTGATTTGAAGCTTTATTCAGCAGTTTGACGTCCCCATAAACCCCCACCCCCTGTGTAGTCCTCAAGTCTTGAATCTGTTTCAGCCTTTTTTTATGTCACGTCCAGCAGCACAAAGCATAACATCTGCCCGCTCTCTCCTACAGTGCTCCTTTTTAGGAGGGCACAAGCGCCCCGTTTTTAATTAGCCGGCCGTTCTGCTGCAACTCAAACGGCATGGCGGGTGTTCCTCATTATTCCCCCCCGTCGTGGTATTGCATGCGCTACAGGGAGAGGCTTGTGCGGCTGTCTGGGGAGTCACAAAGCGTTTTGTGTCGAGCGCCGGGTCAGACGTGGAGGGAGCCATGCCAACACGGCGACATTTTGCACGAGTCGCACTCGCAGGAAAAGTCTGATGTTTGGAGAGCCGAGAGCGCTGTTGATTCGCATAATGAAGACGGGGAAGTATGCGCTCCTTGACGACCCCCGTGGAAAAAGACCCTTTCTGCTTTTGCATACATTTGCATAATTCTGCCATTTCCTTGTTTGTGCTACAGCGGCGTCAGATACGCTGTGTGAGACACTGACGCCTTTTATGCGCTCTCACAAGGCCTGTTAATCTTCTACAAGCCTAATATTGTACTCGTTACAGCGTGCACCCATTTGTTAGGTACCTTGAGAATACAGCAGGCCCGCCTGTCATTTGCAGAGCTGTTGATTTGCATACCGTGCAGTGTTTCCCATACATTTGCCACTATCATAAACACATTATAACGGGACTGACTGTGAATGGAGCTCGTCATTCCAAATCTGTACACACCTCACACGCACCTGCTCTGCAAGATTATATGTAGAATAAAGGAATATTTAGCATGTTTTTACTATAGAGTCTCTTTATAAAAAATAAAACATGTTACAAATCTAGAGAAAGTTTTCTGAAGCAACAGAAGAAATGTAATTTGTATTTTGCACTTTTTAGGACTTTCTAAATACAGTTTTCAACATTATTAGAGCCCTCATTAAATAACATGCCTTTAGTCACCTTTATACTCCTGTTATTCATTGTTTACATCGCATTACGACGCTTACATTGCAAGGGACTCAAGATGGCCGCTAGCTAGCTAGCTAGGGAGCTAACCAGTTACCCTCAAATTCATTTATTCTAAACTGAAGGAGCCAAAAACTTACCACTTCCACTTGGGATGGGAGGCGATCATTTTTCACTCTTGTCGGACATGCTATGGCTGAATTCACAAATTCTGGTAATGTCTCAATGTTTTCTGTCATTACTGCCACCTAGTGACCAGAATACAACTATCGCTTGTATCTTAATATAACTGAACTAATAATAGACATAGTCTACCACCAAACGGCAGACAATATTTAATTTCTATTTTTTTTTAAACGTGATATAGCAAGGGAGCGATAATCGAACTGCAATATTGTGAGAGGCGACCGTGTAGTGTCAATAGGCATATAGTAGCCAAGCTCACCGTGCTCAGTGAAGCGCTTAAACACGACATTACTCACCACTGACAGGGACTGGCTCTTCTCTTACAGCCAGTGACTCGTTTTGGCCGTCCCGTGGGAGTCTCTCACTATTTGCAAATGTTTCAAAGTGCGGTGGCTGTGTCAGGAAACTGTGGTTTTGCAGAAACCATGACAGGTCTTGCACTCAGCTGCAACGTCTTTTTCGGATATTAATAAAAAACACAGCCACACTGCTGACGTCACTCCTACTCCTTGTTAAACACGCTATCTCAAGCTAGCACACATAGGTGGGTTGTGCATGATAAAGAAGTGCTGCTGCCTGATAAAAGTGCCGCCGTGGACTCTGTAATGGACCGCTTGCATCAAAGTGCCAGTATGAGTGAATTTAGATGTAGGCTGATATAATCTGATATCGGATCGGGACAACCCTGAATTTGTTTTGCTTTTCATTTTGTTTGCTAACTTTTTGTCTCCCACAGCCTCCATAAAAATGACATGCATGCGTGTCCTGACCATGCACATCATATGCTGATCATCCCATGACATCAAACTGCTGTCCCGTGGGAATCACTTGATGCACTCGTCAAACATAATAGATGCCATATGTCACATACAAGGAAACATTAAGAGGACACAAATGCTAGCAACACTAGCATAGCTACGTGAGCTACAGTGCTGTCACATTTGAACGACAACATCATGCTTGGTTAGACCGTTTGCTGGAGAAGAAACAAAACTTGCTCCCACGTCCATTACTGGCTGACTGACAGTTTGTAGAGTATTTTAAGATGTGTAGAAAATGCCTGCTCTTTTTTTATTTTAAAATTGCTTTTTAAAACTCAGTGACTCTAGGAACACATTATTTTTACATAATAGGGCTTCTTAAAATGACATTTTCTGCAAACTACTCCAAAATAAAAACCGCTGCTAAAAAGGCGTAAACGATTTAATGCCTCTGTAATCGTCTCCATGTTTTCCTTGCCATAAAATCAATAATTGCTGGTGCAGTTTAGCCGGTGTCGTTCTTTGCCAATGATGTATTTGTCCCAACTTAGGCCACTAATGGAAACAATCAAACATTTTATGACTTGAAGTTAAGGGAGCGTTTCTATTTTCTCATTTGTTGTTCTCATCACCATTGATTCCACATTTGCAGCTTCACTTTTTGCACACATGGCGCTTGTTACTCTCACACCGCAGCGTCAGAAAAGTAATGCTGCTGCTGATTTATTTGGCTACTCTATTCTGCGGATAGATTAGTAGAATAGGATATTTAATGAGAATACAAAACAAATCTGCTGTTTATTATTGTTTTTCTTGTAGGTAATGGCCAACATTGTCACACATGTCACTTTTTAAAGGAACGTATATACCCACATAGGCTCTGCATGTGTGGTGTCTTTTATATTGTGGTGTCGCCGACTACTGGCCTGGCATGTACATTGCAGCCTGAGAAGGCTTTTGACATCTTTGTGTGAAACGTATGAATGTGGATCATGTGTTTTTAATTACGTGAAACATGACGTGACGTTTGTCTTTTCAGACTCCAGGTCTCTGGATGGACGAGGGAGCGGAACAGGGAAGTCCACACCAGAGGTCGGCCTCCTGGGGCAGCGCCGATCACCTCAAGGAGGTAGACACGCACACACACACACACACGCATGCACACAACTTTCCAACATTTTTTGGCTGATAGACGATGAAACTAACACCCGCACAGCTGCTTCCAACACATGTTTTTGTCATTTTTGAGGTTTTTGGTCAGCCCGCTCTGTAGTATATAGTCTAGAGTGCGTGCCGGGCAGACCACTTAGAGCTATTAGGTGTCCACCACAGTCTAAATTTAACATCCTTTTCTTCCTTCCCCGTGATTTCACTTCACCATTGTATCTCTTCAATGCTGTTTGTTTTCATATGCCCCAGTTATTGTGTGATTCTGGGTGTTTAGTACCAAGATGTAATCTGCGTGGCTGCTCCTGCCAGGATATACGGGGAGTCCGTATCAACAACCAGTTCCATACTTTCTTCATTGATAATAATTTTGAGTTTTCTGCATCAAAAACAATTTTATTATTTGCTATAAAATGTTTTTGTGAATATTTGTGTGTATTTCAAACAGCTTAACTGGATTTACATGATTTCCTATGGGAAAAATTGCCTAGATTTTTGTATGTTTCGGAGTCAATTCAGTTCAATTGATAGCCAGCAAGCCTCGCTGGTCAGGGCAGTGGAGCCAACATTCCCTTGTCAACGAGACTTGCCGGGCGGGACGGCATTGCAGTCTTGGGTAAAATGGCAGAAAAATCACAAACAAAAAACAAAAAAAACGTCCTCATTTATGATGTTGTGAATCAAGATCTCAGTGTTTTTTTTTAATGCAGCCGTACACAACACATTTCAAAGTCTCCACAAACTTCAGGCTGACAATTCCAGTGCCTCCACGTCTCCTTTTCCTCATCCTCTGGGATGACAAGGAAGTCTGCCAGCATTTTGTGGACGTAGTGCTCTGCATTCAAAGTGTGGGAGGACGCTGTGCTCTGGGAAGAGAAGCTCTTTGTTGTGGCAGCAGCGAAGACCACACCTTTGTCTGCATCGTACAAGCATGTCTCTCAGGCACATAAAGGCCATCCTGTTTTTGCCCCCCCAGCACCACCACAACCACCCAGAGTTAACTCAGTTCATCACCAGACGTGATTGAGTCGCGTTTCCCACAAAACGGTATTTGTGGTGGTTGGTTGGTTGGGGAATAAAGTCATGATCAAGTTTGTGTAAACGCATTTGCAAAAAGTGAGTTTTAAAAAAGAAAAGCTTTTTAGCTTTTTTAACTTTCTTCTCTAGCTTCTTTTGGCACCCGCTGCTTGTTAAGAAGAGCAATATGTGCTTTTTTTTTCAATGAGAGTATCTAAAGGGGAGGGGTCTGATTACTCGCTAAATATAGAGACCAAGTCACTGATCCCTCCTTATACATGTCTGGCAGAGATGCAGTTGTTAACTGGTTAGATTTGACATGAAGACAAAACGCTCATCATTTACAAAACGTTTTCTTTAAAGATGGAGCCAGTTCAGAAACTATATGCATCCATATGAATGTAGTGAAAAGTATGTAGTACGTATGCCAAACCTGTTAGTAGCGCTGTGACACTCTGAAAGCGGAAACACGTGACAGACCGGCAACCAAACACTAGGCATGCCCAGTTGTGCAGACGGCCTGTAAACAAAACATGGCGGCAAGTACGAGTGGCCAAACTGGACCGATGATGAAGTGGAAATGTTGCTTCGAGTCACACTGGATGATAAAACCAGAATAAAGTGATGTGCTGTGTCTTCCAGCACTTGTTGTTCTTGTCAAAAATGAAGACTAAGTCGATTTTGCGGCAATAGCGACAGTAGGCTCACGAGCTTCAGCAGGACAAAAGCAACAATGTACGGCGCCACTGTTGTTTCTGCGTTTGGGGTTTTAGCGCATGTGCGTTTGTAAAAGGGTTGAGCTATGATGCAAGCCTTTTTATAAAAGCCATAACAACGGAGATGCGAAAACAGCATCTTCAAATCTATGCACTCTGGGACTTGATTTCAAAAGTGTTTGTTTTCCGGCCCAAGAAAATGCCGGCTTTGTGTGGATGTTATGCCGTTTTGATAAAGCATAGTGTATAAGGCCTCGGATCATCTTTGTGTGGGTGGGTCTTAAATTATTTCCGTAGTTACATCATAAAAAACCCGTTTACAACCAAAATATGTTTTCAACATAATTAGAGCCCACTAGACATGAAATAACACCCCCGTAGTCTCCTTTACACTTGTATTGTCCAACACAGTAGACATACTTTGACAAATAGCCATTTAAGACATAAATAAGACATGTGTTCCTGTGTGGTGCTATAAATTTGTTCCCCAGGGGAGCTGATTGGCGGGCGGGCAGGAACTGAAATTGGGGGTTCAGAGTTGTTTTAGCTTTTAGCAGGGGATTATTTTGCTTGACGGTGAAATCATTGTTATTGCATCCAAATGGTATTCATATATTGCAAATTCAACATTCATCTTTTTTTCTTGTCACCATATCCATGTTTTGTTTCCCACCCTTCCAGCAGATCAACAAACTGAGACTGCAGCTTCAGCGCAGCAAACAAGTCGGCCGGCAGAGCAAAGAGCGCGACGGCACTCCTGCGACGCCACACACGCCGCACACCGCCCAGTGTACCCCACAGGTAAGTTACACCTTTTGGAAGAAACTTTCAGAGGAGCTATTGGTAGCTCGTTACGCTTATGCGCACCAGCAGGCCCGCTTGCTTCCCATAACTTGAATCAGAAAAGTCATCTCGATGTATGTTTGACTGTGCATGGCAGCTCTTTTAGTTAAGGACAGAACGACCACGCAAAGATCGTATCATACAAACGAGCAGAGTCAAGGACCAGCTCGCCTCCTGCTAAGTACAACATTCCACGACACCGATACTGGTGCGGCTCAAAATGTGGGGCGCTCCTTTTAGTCAATCCATAATTTTAATAAAGCTTAAAGATGGATATCTACAAGAGTAAAAGTGGGGAAAAACGTGATACTTTGTTAAAGTTCCTGCATGCTGTATTGTTGCTTTATGTGTGTGCGTGTGGACATGTCCAGACATGTATCCTTCGTGCGTGTGCTTGTGGACATGTCCAGACATGTATCCTGCACACGCGTGTGTGTGTGTGTTGTGATTGGCTGACAGCAGATTGCAGTGAGAAAGTGTGGTGTGCCCTGAGAGTAGGATGATATGGTTTTTGTGCTCTGACATTGAATCGGAGTAATTTCTATTTAAGCCGAAAGCCTCCACCCATGAAATAGCTCCTGAAACCGGATAGGCCACAATTTGATACCCATGTGTTTTGTTACAACTGTCGACTGCAGAGGTGTGTGTGTGACTGTTCTGAATGTATTACATTATATGTTGACTTGTTTGTTGTCGCAGCACAAAAGCTCTTCGTCCATGCCGCCAGCAATCCCGCTGCCAAAGACGCTGATATGTCGAGTACCGAGCAGCGTGGAGGGCATCAACCACGAGCTGGAGAACGTGTTCATCAGAGAGGACTGGGAGCACGGAATACAGGTAGCCTGCGCTTGTAGTAGTACTTCTAAAGTTAGTACAGCAGACCCGTGCCTGCTCGCCAGGCGACATTCCTTCCCCCGCTTAGTAAGATTTTTTTTCTCTGCTTAAAATTATGAATTAGGTTTTATTTTTATGGTAACCTAAATAGGAAGTGGTTTGATGGCGCTATCCAAGAATGCTGTGGCTATGAAGCCCGCAGAGGGGTCAATTCAGCCAACATTTTCCAGTAGGAAGATGCATTGTCAAGGAAACCATTGAAACCAAAACTTTACGCCTTTGCTTAAAGTATATTTTTTAATATGTGAGAAAGGCATAGCGGACGAAAAATAAACATTTTGTGGGTTTGGCTTTCTCACCATTCGCTGAGGGTCTTGGAATGTAACAACTGCAAATATGATGGACATGTCACATTAACCGGTCACTCACACTTCCTGATAGGCCATGGATGCTGCTGATGGACGGCGCGCCCCCTTTCCCATCCATCGCTATAGCAACAGTGGCGAGACGCGTGACACCGACACACAGGCCCCCTCCAGCGGCGAGTCCAGCCCGTCGCCCCGCCCCCTCAGCCCCGAACACCTCCACTCCCCCGACGGGAGCCATTCCTCCACGGAGGACGTGGACAAAGGTAAGAACCTTCGTTTTTGTCTGGCTTCTACTTTACTATCAGCTATGGCACTCACTCTACTGTATTAGTATTACTATCTACTGCACTTGTACTGTCTTGTTTACTGTGTTCTACTATCACCTTCTGTACTCCGTCTGTCTCATTAGTACTTTTAACTGTATTATTGTCATGCCATTTGACTGTATTCTATGTCGCATATTTACCCTAATCTTTCTGTAGTGTCATCTACTCTACTGCATACTATTGTGATAGTGTATTTTTAACTGTACTTTTAGTGCCATGCCGTTTTGCTGTAATGTATTCTATTATAATCTGCTGCCATTTGGCTGTAGTCTATCATCTACTGTATAATGTGCTGTGTTGTACTGGCACATATTTTACCATGTTGTACTTCAATCTAGTTACTATGATGTACTGTGTTTTACTGTGGTGTTGTAGCATAAAATGTAACGTACTTTAATCTGATGTGTTTGCAGACGGTGTGTGTAGTTCTCCTCTCCCAAAATTCGCCACCTCCCCCAAACCTAACAACAGCTACATGTTCAAACGAGAGCCACCAGAGGGCTGCGAGAGGGTCAAAGTGTTTGAGGAGATGGTGTAAGCAATATTTTTTCAAAACTGGTAGTACTATTAGAAGTATTCTCACATTTTGTGCTGTTTTGGTTACTGATAAGGGAGAATGTAGGACACTTTATTAGGTACAATTGGCTCTCACAAAACTGGAAATTTATGATTGTAGGCGACCACTGTGTGTCCCAGTGGGCATCCTCCAGTAGTCTGTATAGCATAAAGTAAAAACAATGCAAGTAAATATTAGAATCTGGTATGAGTGTGAAGTAAACGACAACCATTCTAATAAAAATATTGTGTTTTTATCTTTGCAAAGGCGGAATGTTACCAGATTGTGCAGCTCTACCTCAGATAATGCCGCAAGTGACGCTGTGTGTGCGCATTTCCAGGTCGGGCCAATCCAAAGGCTTCCCCCTCTTCTCGTGTCCCGACAAAAACAAGGTCAACTTCATCCCGCGAGGATCCGCCTTCTGCCCCGTCAAGCTGCTCTGCTCCTCCCTCTTCTCCCCTGTGTCCTGCGCCTCCGTCGGCTCCGGTCTCCACGCCAGCGACGCACAGGCGAATCCCGCCATTGCCCCGCCGCAGCCAATGCCGCCCTCCGACACCGTCACGCACGGCCTGGAAGCCGAGACGGGAAAGGACGGCTCTCCGCAGCTCGTCCTCACCAGTTTGTCCTCAGGTATTTAAGAGCAAGAAGAAAAGTACACACACACACACACACACACAAAAAGCTTGCACTCCATTAGTCTTAAGTTTAGCCAGCAGGGGGTGCCCAAGCTCCAGCTCAATGGTGTCCTGCTACTTCCTGGACTGGACCCAAGCCACCCACCTCTGCCTCACACCACAAATCGCTTTTGCTTTGTTTTTAATGGCCTTCAAAGATAGTCGGCAGAAACATCCAATCAGCTAATTAACACTTCCTTTTAGCGCAGCAGACTAACCTTTTTTTATTATGGGATGGCCTCAGTCCGCGTCAGCCGTGTTTGTGTTGCAGCCACCGTTTGCCTTCCTGCGTGATCGCGACGATCGGCAGTTTTTCTTAGCGAGAGACCAAAAGACTGGAAACGAGAAAAAAAAAGGCAATTCTGCCTCCCCGCTTCACAGCCCTCTCTTCTTGCGGAACAAAACAACTCAGCTGGGTGTGGAATGTTCTCGTTTGCAACGTTGGCCTTCTTGAAGAGAAGTTTGATACAAAGCCAATCAGCAAAATGACATCACATTGTGGAACCTGTTTTTTTAAATTTTTTTTTTTATAAAAAAGCTTTTGGGTGCTACGACTCATTCCACAGGTCATGATGTACTCAAGCCCCGCCCTCTTAAAGCACCAGGATGAGAACGTACCAAAGCAAAGGGCCTGAGTAGGAAGCATCATGTTTGGAGCATAGGTGCTAATTGCTAACCCAGGTTGAAGCACGCAGGGTTGAACCCCACGCCCGATCCCCCTTTTTCCTACATTTAGATCACTTTGCAATTCAAAACAATCAAATGTGCGCAATGAACTAAGCGCACAGAAAAACCACTGAGGATTGAAGTGGTTGGTTGTGCATGTGTACGTGCGCACACAAGCACAAATATGACCAACATATGCAATGCATTCCACAACACACACACACAGATGTAATCCTGATGGTGTTGCTGATGTGCTCATTGTGTGCGTGAAGCAACAGTGACTCACCCTCCCTGTGTAGTGTGCATCTGTATGTACATCCTGTGTGTGTTTTTTCAATAAAGACAAAAAACTACAAATAGTACTTTTTGTATACACTCCCTTGTCTACTGAACATCTAATATTTTAAATGGGCCTGCTTTTGAGGAACAAGCTGTTGCTTCGATGTTTGTTAAAGTACGAAATCCAACACATGGTGGGGTGTTTAGGACAAAGGAAAAGGTGCAGAAGAACCTAAAAAATATTTAGACAATATTATAAACAATAACAATCATGATAATTACAATATCAACAACCAGAACAATGACAGAGCAAAATGGGCAAAAAAAGGAGGGAGGGGGGATCTTAAATGAAAAACAATGACAGTACAGATGACACCTGCATCAAGTCTACACTACGGCAGCGGTTCATGTTACTCTGCAGTGCCAGAAGGATTGCATCAGAGTGAAACAGGAGGAGGAGATATCAGTGAAGAACACCATGCATTCCAAACCACACCCCCTCCAAGAGCCAGAGACTCACTAGAAGGGTCCCCACCCCCTTTAATAGGCGACAATGCATCCGCTCCAAAGGGGTGCAAGGGAGACCCAGCCAGATGCCCCGCAGCAGCCGTGTGAAGGCCCCAGAGGGCAAGGAATGCCAGCCACAGGGGCCACCCATGGGCAAGCAGGACACCAGCCCCCAAGCCCAGGAGCCAATTGTGAGTAAATGTAATTAAATTTGGGGAATTTTGGGGGCCCATGGAAGGAGGCCATGTTAGGTTCCGAATTTAAGATAAATACGTAAATAAGCATTGCTTCACGAGCAGGCCCATAATTAAATGGGCTGCATTGCATCATTATTACTCCGGAAGCGGGCCCAAAACACACAAATACACACAATAAGAGTCCACACTAATCACTCCATCACTTTTTACTCCTTAAAAGGTGAAGTGTGCATGCAGCATGCAGCCAGTCTTGTAACAAAGCCTTTCAAATGAAATAAATAAAATTTCCTCTTACAGTGGCTGGGGGACTACATACTCAACCGCAGAGAGTACCAGGCATTTCCCACATGTACACAATATGGCAGAATCCATACTGCTAGCTTACTGTAATTTCCATAGGGTGAGGCATCTATTTGAGCGAAGAGCACCTTTTGTGAAAGTCCAGTACTCTGTTTTGTATTTTTACATTTTTGTGTTCTACGAGTGACAGCGATACATCCTCATCTTAAATGACTAAACGAGTTATTTAAAAAATCACCACTTCCTTCCTATAAAAATACCCTGAGGCAGAAACACGTATTTAATAAATAGAGCGTATGCCGGACAAACCTGGTAAACCCAAATGCGTAGTGAGGGTGTGCTGGGAACGTCAGGCAGAGTCTCCCGTTCATCGAGTTTTCAACTCTCATCTCCGGCAGAGTTTCGCCTGCATCTCGGGGGAGGACCGGGATATTGAGTCCAAATGGGCCGTATTCCGTGCCTCCATTGCTGAGGCAGCCAGTCGTAGCTGCGGCCGCAAGGTGGTCGGTGCCAGTCGTGGCGGCAAGACCCGAACCCAATGGTGGACACCGGGGGTTAGGGTTGCTGTCAAGCTAAAGAAGGAGTCCTATCAAGCATGGATGACTTGCGGAACTCCCGAAGCAGCTGACAGGTACCAGCAGGCCAAAAGGCACGCGGCTTCGGTGGCGGTTGAGGCAAAAACCCGGGTGTGGGAGGAGTTTGGTCAGGCTGTGAGCACGACTTTCGGTCGGCCTCAAAGAGGTTCTGGCAAACTGTCCCAACACCTCAGAAAGGGGAAGCGGTCCCCAGTTTACACTGTTTTCAGTGCGGACGGGGGCTTGCTGACCTCGACTGAGGATATAGTTGGTCGGTGGAAGGAATACTTCGAGGCCCTTCTCAACCCCACTGACATACCTTCCGTAGAGGAAGCAGAGTTGTAGGACACGTATGTTGACAATTCTATCTCTGTGGCTGAGGTATTTGGGGTACATAACACTCCCCAATAGCAAGGCTCCGAGGGTGGACGAGTTTCACCCTGAATTTCTCAAGGTTCTGGATGTTGGGGGACTGTGTTGGTCGACACGTCTCTACAACATTGCATGGAAGTCGGGAACAGTACCTCTGGACTGGCAGACCGGGGTGGTGGTCCCCATTTTTAAAAGGGTTGACCGGAGGGTGTGTTCCAACTATAGGGGATCACACTCCTCAGCCTCCCTGGGAAAGTCTACTCCAGGGTGCTGGAGAGAAGGGTACGACCGTTAGTCGAACCTCGGTTACAGGAGCTGCAATGTGGTTTTCGTACCGTAAGGAACGAGATTGCAGATACAGGCGGCGGAAATGAGGTTCCTCCGTAGGGTGGAGGGACTCACCCTAAGAGATAGGGCGAGGAGCTTGGCCATTCGGGAGGAGCTCAAGAGTAGAGCCCCTGCTCCTTCACATCGAGAGGAGCCAGTTGAGGTGGCTCGGGCATCTAGTCCGGATGCCTCCCGGGCGCCTCCCTGGTGAGGTGTTTCGGGCATGCAAAAGGCCCCGGGGAAGACCTAGGACACGCTGAAGGGACTATGTCTCACAACTGGCATGGGAACGCCTTGGTGTCCTCCCAGTGGAGCTTGAAGAGGTCGCAGGGAACCGGGAAGTCTGGACTTCCCTACTGAAACTGCTGCCCCCGCGACCCGGATAAGCGGAGAAAAATGAAATGGAATGGAATGTTTGATTTTTTTTTAGGGGCACACCAGCGTAACGTTACAGCAAAGTGGTCTGAATTCCTTAAAATCTTGAATGAGCAAAAAAGAGTCGTCCCCGGTCCTCTCGTGCTAAGGAAGTAAGCTCGCAACAACTTCCCGGTGACAACAGGAAGATGTCTTGTTGAAAGAAATGCCTGCTTGTACCTTTACAGTCTTTTGTTTTGTTGTCCAGAGAAGAGGCTACAGCAGAGTTAGGCGTTATGAAGGTGGTCCTCAGTGGCGCTTTTGCCCACAGCGTCCGGGTTGGCGAGCGGGTCCAGGTCTGCAAACAAGTTGAACCATGCCGAAAGGTCTTTGGCTGTGCCGCCTGTCTCTGCAGAACCAAAAAAGACATTGCTGACATTGCTAAAGAACACTTCACTACGCTAACGTTCTTACCTTTCACTGCTGCCTTCTCGTTGGCGCCGTGCGAGTGTTCCATCACCGTGGCGACAGGATGCGGAACGCTCCCATCTGCAAGGGATTCAAATGATTGACCTTTAGGAGTTCAATCTTTGAGAGCTTTGTGTTTCTAGTGGAGACCACCTGAGAGGTGCATTTTGTTCCGGTCCAAAAGCTGAGATGGCAGAAACGGGGACTGGGTGTCCGTCGGCGTGGCAGACGCAGTGTCCGTCACCACCTCCTCGTCCTCGCCGAACACTCGCCTCCATTCCTGCGAGAAGTCGCCATCGTGTACCGACATTCCTCCCAGGATCTCCTCCAGCAAGGCGAGGATGTCCTTCTCCTCCGTCGCTGACTCTGCTTCACCTGAAAAACACGTCAACAAAACAATGGAAGCTGCGGTGAGATGCTCGTTCCAACAATATTATACTGCATATCCATAAATCCCTCCTTTATTATGGTTAACTGGTTCCAGATGTGGCCGTGATAAATGAATTTCCGTGATATGTGAATGAAATGTAATATTTTTGTACACAGAGCATAGAAAACCCATTTAAGTAATTAGACCAATTAACATGAAATGACCACCTGTACTTTATTGCAATAGAAAATATGACAGTTTTTCCAAAAAACCTTGCTGACTAAATCATACATTTTGTGGTTAAATACATCCTGATAGTCAAAAAAGATGCACGTTCCTCATTTTTCGCCTAAATGCGTAAAAACTAGTGTGTAAATGAACTAAAATACAAAATAAGGCATTGACATATGTAATATTCTACACTGGCCACCAGATGTCACTAATGTTACTTTTGGAGGTGTAATGTTATTGGTGGGTAAGGAGGATGTGTTGTAGGAGAGAGAGCGAGGAGGAGACAAGCGTGCCAGCTGAAATGTTTTGGAATTGAGCACTCCTACTGGCATCAAGGTTGGCAAAAAAAACATGTCAGACTGTGTGACACTGTGAGAAACTCTTCCAATGTTAACATGTGTCTATATCATGTCTTATATTATGTTTGGCGTATTAGACAGTACAAGCATAAAAGTGACAATAGGGGTGTTATTTCTTGTCTAAAGGGCTCTAATAAAGTTTAAAAAACGCTTTTAGAAGATTGTAAACAGGGTTTCTATGCACAAAATATGAAAATATTGCATTTATAAATAAGGAATCGTACTTTTTGGTGAAAGTCACTAATCATAGTTGGGTCTTGAACCAATTAACTGCGATAAACAAGGTATTAGTGTAATACAAACACAATGTACTGAACTGAACCCTGCAACAATGTCACTAATATGAATGGCACCCGCAGCGGAAACTGTAACCCCACAACCAACCCTAACTAAAACCCCGACTCTAACCAAAGTCCTGATGCTAACGCAATCCCAAACTCTTCCCTAACCCGAGCTCGAACACCGAAAACAACCGTGACATCCTTAACTACAATTTTAGCCTAACCCTTAGTTATGAATTAAGTGTAAAAATAAAAAGTTTATAAAAATTTTAATGGATGAAATGATTCCTTCATTATTATACAGTATGCAATTATAATATAAAATTGAAAAAAAATAAATGTATAAAAGGTCAATTGTACTTGTTTTTGTGCCTGAATGAAGCATTTCTATACGTTAAAATGACCAAATAAAATAAAATACAAATAAAAGGCTTTTAGAAGACGCATTTAAAGACATTGCGATATGTAATATTCTACACTGGTCACTAGGTGTCAGTATCGCTACTGTAATGTTGCGTGAGACACACAAGCACCAGACTCGATCAACAGGCTTTTAATACAGGATTGAATGATCTCATAACAGTCATGATAATTACTAACACAAGCTACTGTTGCAGCCCGTAATTCACGCCAGGAACTCTGAACCCATGACGTCACTTCCTGTCCGCCCCCACTCGGCTCCCCTAGCACAGCAACACATTTACAACAACACACGCGCATGAGTCCTATTCATTATTTTCTGTTATGCCTACTATATTGGGCAATGGAGTGTAAAGGTGACCATAGGGGTGTTACATCATGTCTAGAAGGCTCTAATAATGTTAAACATATTTAAACGGTTGTAAACCAGTTTTTTTTTTAATGCTTTAACTATGAAAACATTCCATTTAAAAAGAGGAAATCCTACTTTGCATTATTGTCGGGCTTTGGACGATGAAACACAAGGGTATATGCTGTAGCTGTATGTATAATGTATATACACCACCCCTCATTGCATGACTTGACATCAAAATAAACAATGATTATAATTCCAAACTCTAATAATTTAGTTTTGTAATTTTCTTTACCTTCTCGTGACGAACTGTCTTCTCCCAGGGAAACAAGTCTAGGAAACAATGAAATAGATGTTTGAAAAGAAATTTTACGACACAAAAAGTCATGTTAGGCTGTAATGACGTCCTCAACTTACTGTTCATCTTTGGCTTTTGTTTGACATTTATTCTTCTTTCTCTTCTTCTTGGACAGACGCTCTGCTTGCTCCTGAAAATAACATCAGAAAATGGCTTTACGCACGCAGAATGACTTCAGAAGTCCAGTTCAAATCTTTGGGGCGACATTTTTCAGCAGATTCAGCACTCTGATGTAGTTATATAGAATAGTGATTTTCTGCTGAAGTGAAATGAGTTTTCTCCGCAGGATGGCTGGGCTCTCCCTTAGAGATAGGGTGAGAAGCACGGTCATCCGGGAGGGATACGGAGTAGAACCGCTGCTCCTCCGCATTGAGAGGAGCCAGATGAGGTGGCTCGGGCATCTGGTTAGGATGCCTCCCGGACACCTCCCTGTGGAGATGTTCAGGGCACGCCCAGCCAGTAGGAGGCTTCGGGGAAGACACAGGACACGCTGGAAAGACAATGTCTTTCATCTGGCCTGGGAATGCCTCGGCATCCGCTGGGAAGAGCTGGACGAAGTGGCCGCAGGGAGGGACGTCTGAGCTTCCCTGCTTAGGCTGCTGCCCCCACAATCCGACCTCGGATAAGCGGAAGAAAATGGATGGATGGGTTGCCACACTCTTTTGGGTTACGGAGCCGCTTTCCAGTGGGTCGCAGGGCTTTGCAAATATATATATTATATAATATTATATATAATAAAAAAACTAAAAATTAAACAAAAGTATTTAAACCATTATTTTTACTTATTAGTACCAACATTTTTACTTCTTCCCCTTATCATTTTTCTGCACCATTTTTGCATTTTCTTTTGTTTGCATGTTCTCCCCTGTTTTTTCAGGGTACTCCGGTTTCCTCCCACATCCCGAAAACATGCGCGTTAGCTCAATTGGTGACTCTGAATTACCCATTAGCATGTGAATGTGACAGAAGTTTGTCTGTCTGCCCTGCGATTGACTGGCAACCAGTTCAGAGTGTACCCCGCCTCCCGCCCAAAGTCAGCTGGGATAGGCATACCCGCGACCCTAATGAGGATAAGCAGTATAAAAAAATGGATGGATGGCTGGATTAATTTTCTGTCTATAACGTGCCACGTGGAAATAAAAACGGCCAAAAATGGTCCCCGGGTCACACTTTGGACACCCCTGCTTTTATTGGTCTTCGTCAGAGTTGAGTGCGTGACGTTAACTCTGCAAGCAACTGCGACGTTGGTCGATTATTTAGCTTGTTAGCTTGTTATAGTGTCTCCACAGTGCACTCCGGTCAAATAGAGCATCTTTGACTAGCATAAACATGCTTCTGTTATAATGACTTTATTTCTGACTAGGTAAGTTATTTGGGGAGGTATGAAGCAAATATAATAAATAATAGCAGTTGACTAGCCCTGGCGCAGAACGCCTTCTGACCTTCAGCGTAGAGAGTTCAGAGCGCTGACACCCGAGGAAGCTCTCGTGAATGGCCGCCATGTTGTGGAAGGTCCTCTCCCAGAAATGCAACAGTGTAGTCTGAAAGGCACGCGTCAACAAAGTCAGTCATGGCGGAGCTGGAACGGTGGGTGTGGGTGCGTACCTGGTAGGAGGCAAGGACGTGGGAGAGCAGGTTACAGCGACTCGCCCCCAGCAGATCCACCTTCTGACACACGTCATTCTTCAGCTTGTCAAAGTTTGTCTTGGTGGTGCGGACCTGGGCCTGGACCTGACACACACAAGCACAGTCTCTTATTGTCTCTCGTACATTCTAGGTGTTCCGTTGTTTGGCGTGCGCAAGCATCAATTCACTTGCAAATCGTGCACGGAACAAATGTGCACATTAGCACTCAATAACATCAAGTCAGCGTTTGGGACCAAATATGAAGTGAAAGAAAAACGATATAGTCAATCTGTGCAGCAAGCGTGGGAGAATGTGGTGCGTTCAAGGACGAGGTGGAACAGAGAACTGGCCACAAATATGCAAAAGCTTTGGGATTTCTAACTGTATATTATTTTGCGAATAAAATAATCCACCATATTTCCAAAATTGATATGCATTTACATAAAATTCCATGTAGTGATTTTTTTTGCATCTGGAAAATTTCCCGCGGTCCTTTGGTTGGGGACCCGTGGATGCAAAGTTCTGCAGAAAAGTCAGAATTTTTACTTTATGGGCATCTTATTCACTAAAATCTGGCAGTTTTTTGCAGTGGTCTAATAATTTTAGCACTCAGTAATGCAGTTGTCCTGAAAAAAGGGGACCCAAGCGCGTGCGGCAGATTGTATGAGACTTTTGCCGCTAAAATATGACAACATTCCAGGTGGAATGTTACAATTACAGCTTTTACTCATACCGGGTGGACCAAAAGTAGAGTTACAGTTAACACAAAAATTCAATGTTAAATGTCTAATATGTAAATAAATGTCTAACTTTACTTTTGGCCCACCCTGTATTTAGACAATGCTACCTCTGTGTTTGTCATTAATTCGTCCCGAAAGGTCAGACAGAAACCGAAACTTCCAAAACTGAGAGAATTTTTTCCCCCAGAAAATCGTGTAAATCTAATTAATTAAGCCATACTAAAAACATGACCAAACATGAAATATATAAATGAGGAATGGATGGAACTTGTTGTCGACATTGACCTCTGCCACTTACTACTTTCTTTGGCCCCGTGGTGGGTTATTTAGCAGTCGCATGCTATAAAAAACGCACAGTGAGTGAAACAGCAACATGTAGGGTGCTTTGTTTTTGGCACTCGTACAACATTACAGTGCAGGGCAAAACCAAAAAAGTCCCCTCCAGTACTGGCCATTTTAGACGATTGTGACTGATCTTTCAAAGCACACAGTAAATTGTGTTCTATATTAACATGAAATCCACCAAAACAAAGATTAGAGTTCCGTCTCTCATCAGAAAAAAGTTATTTTCTACCTTTTTTCTTCCTTCGCCAGCAGAACATACATTTCCGGAAAATTTAAAAAGGGACAAACGCAGATTTTTGTGAAAAGATACACTACTTTCACTTTGACACAAATGTTTTGCTTTTGTGACAGCTCAAATATCTAAACACCACAAAAAGGGTTGTTCATTTATTTACAAATATAACCCTGTGAACTAACGTGAGTGTGCATGCGTTAATATTTCTCTACAATGCGTAACCTTCTGCCCGGTATGCTCATCGACTTCCTCCTTGCTGTCGTGTATGTTTTTTCCATTCACGTTCACGCGCCAAGTTCTTATCGAATGCACTCCTGCCACCTTGTGGCCTTTTTTATGGTTAGAAGTGACGTCCATTAGTGGGGAGTTGCGTCAGCACCTTTTTACCTCACAAAAAAAACCCGTAAAAGACATTTTGGGATCGGGCCTTCGGGTTTACGTCTCTGGTATTGAATGAGTTAACGACACTCCTGCACTAACCTTACGGAACTTCTCCATCTGCTTGTGCGTGTCCGGGTCCAGCTCCTGGGAGACGTCCTTCATCCACAGAAGCGCACCGCGGTACTCCGTCCTGGACTGCTCCATGCGATTGACCGTCAGCCACGTGTCCGAGATGGCCCTGAAGCGGAAGGTCTCCACTTCTTGGTACAAGCGGCACAGAGGCTTCCTCAGGGCCAATCTGTGGAGCGCAGCAACCAAAGTGACACCACCATCTCCTCTTTTTTGTTCTGAAGCTGTCGGTGATGTGCTCCTCACCTCTGCTGTGAGGAGAAGCAGAGAGCTTTGCCCGTGGCCTGCATGATCTTTCCAGCCTTGCTTTTATCCTGAGAGCCCTGAAAACGCAGGAAGCGGCCCAGCTCACTCTCCTCCTGGGAAAGAACTGCAGAGGATGGAAGACAAAGCTTCAGCCGTGAATTGGAGTGTATGACTATCACCTGGAATTGGGTCTTACAGCAGATCATCCTCTGGTACTGCTCGATGACTTTCAGGAGTTCCATGCAAGTCCTCTGGATGGAGTGGAACACCTGAAGCGCCACAAATGAAACCAAAACATGCATTTGTGTGCACCACTTTCAGAAAGATCTGGTATAACTTAAGGCCACTAAGCAGCAAGCGTGTTCTCTGCAGTGATAGCATACCGCCGCTAGGTGGCAGTATTCAGTCAAATGTGTACTCGAGCCAACCATTGAGGGTAAACACTCAGTGGATGATACTTGAGGCATAATTTCAATTTTTCTTTTACCACATCTTAGTGGAGGTTGGTGCCCTGCAGGGTGGTCGCTAAAGAGACTTACTGAATAATACATTTGACGCAGGTTCAAAGCAAACCCTGTGGGGCTGCTTAGCATCTCCCAGCAAGGGGGAGCGTACCTCCAGTTTTCCATCCAGGTCAGCGTCTGACGCCACCACACATTCATCCTCCTTCTTCCCGGTGACCCTGATGAGCGTCTGCTTGGTCTTCCAGTACCTTTGCTGAAACCTGCTCACCACTGACGAGTCCTGGCACAGGATGAGGCGGTCCAGGGTGTCTCGGGAGTAACCGCTACGGACACATTATTCTTATTATTAGTGAATGTTTAAAAATAAACTTATGTTACATCGTGTGTGTGTGTGTGTGTGTGTGTATACTCACAAGTTGCCTCCCTCCATCTTTTAGGATAACCTGCAGGGAGATCCAACTGTGTTATACTTTGTGCTGAGGTGCACTTTTATGTCATGTCATACATTGTGTGTGAATGCTGAGAGATAGAAACTAAAATGCAAAAGAAAGAATTGAGGGCATCAACACCAGCAATCACCACATAGTGTGTCAACACGCCCCCTAGTGGCACTGAGCCGCATAAGCGTCGGACGCTTAGTCAACTAGGTAATGTACTGTACATGCCGGCAATCTGCAAAGGGAAAAAGGTCCAATGTTTTGTCTCTATGAGTCTCGGGTGATAAAAACAATAAATTACCAGATTATTGCTTACCTCTCAGCGTTCACGTGCACTGTAACGTTTGTGTTTACTTCCAGTCGCGTGCAAAGTGAATGCGTGACGCTCCGCGGTCCGCTCCGGCTACAATGTTCCCAAGAAAGCAGAATATTCTCTCACAAGATGTTACGTTTGTCGTCGAATATCTCACTTTGGCGAGAAAAGTCACAACATTGCTGAAAAAGGTGTCGTGGTCCTACATTAGGTAGGGCTAAAATCAACAGGTGTTTGTCAGCAGCGACACCCTTCAAACAACATGTCGTTCGCGTCCGTCAAGGAGTAAATAATGAGACGCTTTAAACAACACCGCCGTACGGGCGAAATTCCACGTTGTTATAAACTTTGTTAGGAAGTTGAACTGCAAAAGCGAAAGCTAACTAGGATTTAAAAACACACACGCGCACAAACGTCCGGTGCGTGCCGGTAGGCTTAACATTGCGGTGCACTGTAGCGCCCCCTGGTGTTCCGGAGGACCACGGAAATCGCTACTTTTGCAGCAACAACAAACAGACGCCAACATAACACGTCGAGGAGTAACTGCTCTACACGACAAAATCATACCAGCAAAATTACACTTTCCCATGAATACGTTTTTAAGGAAGTTATTGTACATGACAGGATACGCGGTATAGAAAATGAATGAATGAATGATTACGTTCATTCATAAATTTATTTTGAAGACCACGTAGTGCTGTCACCGGATGTTGGTTCGCTTTTGTTTTGGTAGGGCACATTTCTTTTTCCTGCCTGTGAGAAATTGAACTTTGCTTTCAGCGCCACGCGACAGTGTGCTCGCATATTTTCTTAGTCGTTATGGAGTTTTCGGGGTATTGATGGAAATTCCGACTTTTTAGAGAGTTCGTTTGGCCCCGTTCACCAAAAAAGCCGTCTCTTATGCTCCTAAGTAGCTCCTACGATTTTTGTATGTATCACCAAATTATGTGTATTGCGTAAAAATAACTTCTAATGGATTTATTTGAATCCACAGTGAACATATATAAAGAACACCCATCCCAATGGTCACATGCAAAATAAAAAGAAACAGCAGCATCAAGGAAACAGTTGTGTCCTTACTAAAGATTGGCATTAAAAACTCCTTCTCCGTGTGCTGTGTTTTACATTGCGTCACAATTTAACAGAAAAAAAGATTAGATAAAATCAATCGGCTCTCTAGTTGGCCCCCACCGGGCAAGCCGGCTTCTTTTCTTCATTTCAAAGAACCGGTCTTTACAGCCGATTCGTTCACGACTGACACATCACTACTTCGGTAAAATGTCAAATTGGGTCGTAAACTAACGTGAAAAACCACCTTGTGCTTTGGAAGGCGAAATTAGGTACACAAATGCTAGCCATATTTATCGGACTGTGTGTGTGTTAATATTATGATATGTGAATACGTAGTTTACCTGGTTTATGACTGAAGCTGTATATTGCAGAATGAAAATGTTATGTATTTCATTGACGTGAATTAGCTGTGACACAGCACAATGTCATATTTTTTTGTTCATAATGTAGTTGCCACCTTGCTTATGATGCATCAACTGAGCCAATAAAGGCCCCATTTCGAAACTCCCCGTCTGGCTATTTACTGTAACGATAAAGAGCCTAAAGCAAAAGCTAAGCTAGGAGGTAAACACACACACACACGTCTTATTTGTGCAGTGGCGCCCCCTGGTGTTCCGGAGATCAACTGATCTACTTTGCAGCACCGGTGGAAACAGTTGTTTAAATTTTGCACTTACGCAAATAGATGTTTAAATTCTACATACTTAACACGTGTGTGTTTTTTTTTTTTTTTAAATTAGAGCGCTAATCCTAGCTCGATCGAGGTCTTTTATGAAGGTTTACAGTGCCAGTAAACTGGAACGCCCTCTGGTGTTCCGGAGGACCACAAAGCTCGCTACTTGGCGGCAAGAGCGGAAATAAACATTAGATAAGACAGTGAACAGTGACATATCGCCCCCTGGCGTTCCGGAGGGACACATAACCCGCTCCTTTTGCAGCAATTACAGATAAATATTTGTTTACATTGTTGATTTTAATCGTGATTTAAAAAAAATACTTGTTTGCACATGTAACTTTATGTAATAATAAGTGCCACAGTGTCACCAGACACGCATAGATGTCATTAAACCGCAGACAGCGCCAGCTGTCAATCACCGCGGTGACACTAATCGATGATGATAAATGATTCGTCGCAGCGATGCCACGGCTCCTAATAGATCACGATCCTCGCCCCGTGCACGCAGATGACCACGCCACAGGCATGCAGATATGTACATGATAAC
The DNA here is from genome assembly GCA_024372805.1 of Oostethus manadensis. Classification (NCBI taxonomy): domain Eukaryota; kingdom Metazoa; phylum Chordata; class Actinopteri; order Syngnathiformes; family Syngnathidae; genus Oostethus; species Oostethus manadensis. The sequence goes on from QODF01000274.1 coordinate 71,733, forward strand.
CAATACACGCTAACCGGGGGTTCCTGGGTTTCTGTCAGGGTCGCGCGGCAAAGAGTCTGCGCACCGCGAATGTTTCTTTTATTGCTTCTTCCGTGGCGTTTTGCTACAATCACGTCCAAACGAAAGGCATCGTGTCGACACGCACCTCGGACAGTTGCTGTCGCCCCGAATCGCCGCCAAGGTTCATTCCACGAACATCTGCCTCATCATCATCACCACCACCACCAACACCAACGCCGCATCTCGATGACGTCACCCAGGAGCATCCCCGCACCCCCGCTCTCTCTGATTGGCTGCTTGGTTGTTTGTCTTCCTGTGCAAATAAAATGCAATAATAAGCGTTATTGTTGGTTTTGGCGTGGAATGGCTGATTAATAAAAGTAACCCGATACTACAGCGAGAGCCTGATATTGCAACAGATGCAGCACTTTGGCAACAAAAGTGTTATTTTAAGTTAAGGATTAAAGACTCCTAATAATATTACTCTAAATTGACTTTAAAGATAAAAAAATAGTGTTAAAGTAAAGTAAACGCGATACTGTCATCAAGCTGTTGATCATCAAAAACCAAGTGAAATCACATCATTGTTTAAGTATAATCATAATTAAATATACAAGACATCTAGTTTGTTAAAGTTAAACCAATGATTTTTTAAATCCGTCTTTATTGGTAAAGTGACTGTGAATTGAACTTCTTTGAAGGGATGATGCTCAGTTTAATTGTTTACTAATATTTCTACACTAAATCATCTAATTTCACACTAAACGGAAAAAAAATACAGAATCGCCACATAATACATTTTGATTTCATGTTTAAATGATTAAAATTAATTATATACATTTTTGTGACATGTTAAATGAAGTTTTTTTAATTTGTCTTTATTTTAATGATAAATTATTTTATTCCACTTATATATAAATAATAACAGTTACATTAAATCAAATTAAAATTATATTAATTTATAATAACCTATGAAATTATTATATACCATTATATTTTTGCTGTATTATATTGTTGGTGGAGGAGAAGCTTGAGGGGTGGAGGTTTGCCCTGGAAAGGAGAGGAATGAAGACGGAGGAGTACATGTGTGTAAATGAGAGGGACCCAAGTGGAAGAGTGAGGTTACAGGGAGAAGAGATAAAGAAGGTGGAGGATTTTAAGTACTTAGGGTCAACAGTCCAGAGCAATGGAGAGTGTGGAAAAGAGGTGAAGAAGTGTGTGCAGGCAGGCTGGAATGGGTGGAGGAAAGTGTCTGGTGTGATGTGTGATAGAAGAGTTTCAGCTAAAATGAAAGGAAAGGTGTACAAAACTGTGGTAAGACCAGCGATGTTGTTTGGTTTAGAGACAGTGCTGCTGAGGAAAAGACAGGAGGCAGAGCTGGAAGTAGCAGAGATGAAGATGCTGAGGTTCTCTTTGGGTGTGACCAGGATGGACAGGATCAGGAAGACCAAAGAAGAGGTTTATGGATGTAGTGAAAGAGGACATGAAGGTAGTAGAAGGTAGAAGAGGATACAGAAGACAGGGTTAGATGGAGGCACTTGATTCTGATGCTGTGGCAACCCCTGAAGGGATAAGCCCAAAGGGAAAGAAGATTTACTAAAATGACATTGTTTTTCTTCATAACATGAGCTTTTTCTTGTAAAATTGCTAATTTTTTTCTTGGTAGAATATGACTTTTTCCTCTAAAAGATTGGACTTTTTTTTTTTTTTTTTACACTATTTCAACTTTCTTTTTGCTGTTTTTCTCCTCATAGTATTGACTTTATGTCCATAATATTTGGATTTTATTCTCATGATTACTTTTCCGCAACTTTATTCTTTGTTTTGTTTGTTTCAAATTAATGCTACTAAAATGACGTCATATCATATCATAACATTACACCTTTTTTCTCTTAAAATTTTGCCTTTATTCTTTTCAAATTGTTCCATTTTTGCTGCTGTTTTTTTAGTTTTCTTGTGAAATGTTTCAGACTGTGCCAGTAGACGTGGGACAGGAGGACACAAACGTTCGCCATGCTACATTTCAGCATCACGCGGGGTTAGTATATTTGCTCTCCTTCAGCACCTCCGTCTGCAGCTGATTGACAGATCATTGGCAGAGCTCTGCTTTAAGATGCGTAGCAAAGCCTGCTTATTTTTTTATATAAAGAAATGAACCTGAAAATAAAAACAACATTTCAAAAAGGGCTTCTCTGTTACACAATGCCATCTTGTGTTGCCGTGTGTCCCACAGACATGCCAAAGGCGACTGAAAGGACGACGTGGGCGAAGCAACAGGCAAAGACAGAGCTAATCCCCGCAACCGCAGGCTGCATTATTTATTGACTTTTACGGACAAACTCCACATTCTCACAGGGCTAAATGCAGACCCAAAACATCACAGGCACCTTAGCGTGCGAGCCAATGGAAGGCTTTAATTAGCCGTCAACAGGAATAGACGACGCATCAACAGCCGGGACGCACGTTTGGCAAACATGCCACTAGACCAGATGCACAGATGACAGACATCAAAGAAAGAAGTGACGCAGCACAAACATGCTAACTTCAAGTGAAGCCACAAACAACCTACAACATTCCCCACAAATTTGAAATGGGGCTGCTACCTGCTGCTGAGCTCCGGGGCCGCACTCCAGAACTCGGTGGCTTTTGGGCACTACGTGAATGCTAAAAAGTCTAATAGATAGTATGCTAGCAGATACCTTGGATTCATAATTTAGCGTCAATAAACATTTGCTAAAGTGCTGAAGGTCAAGACGATATGCATTATATGAGTTAAAAACGTTAGCACCCAGCAAGAATGGTACTGTATACATAAATTGCTAACTGCTACCGATTTTAATTTTGAGAGGATACTAACGTGTAAATGCTAACAATGTATTTATCAAAATTTGCTTCAATAGACACTTGCTAAAGTGCTATAAGTCAATGTGATATGTACAATTTTAATATGTTAACAATACCACCTAGCAAGAAGGATACTGTGTACGTAAAATGCTAACTGCTACCTAATGTAATTTTGAGAGAAACAATACCTAAATGCTTTTGTAAATATGTAAACGCTTTCAATGCTAACAGATAATATGCTAACATTTAGCATGCTAGCATTGTATGTTAACAAAGCCACCTCGCAAGAAGGGTATTATGTACATAAAGTGCTAACTGCTACCTAATGTAATTTTGAGAGAATACCTAAATTCTTACAATGCTAACAGCTAACATTTAGCACGCTAGCATTGTATGTATGTATTGCTCTAGCTGTACAAAATCAAAGTAGCTTCAACAAACACTAGCACCTAGGAAGAGGGGTATTACATACAAAAGCTAAATAATGTAATTTTGAGAGAATCCCAAAAATAGGTAAATGTCAATAGCTAACATGTAGCATGCTGAGACTGTACAAAGCTGTAATTTTGACTTGTATGGAAAAATGATTGCAAACATAGAAAATGTGTAAAGATTTATTTCATCAAGAAATAGAAAGACAAAAAGGTCTTTGGTAATATTTTGAGCACCTTCAGCAAACATGAATTACTTTGCAGTAACGCTTTCCACCACAAGAGGCAACAGTCAAAGGCTGCTACTTCATTAGCTTCATGCTAAGGAAGTTAGCATGTTCTTCTTAATCCAATACATATACATGCAATCTGCAATTTAAAGTAGTTGTACAAAACGAGACTGTACTTTCATATATACAGTACTGCGCAAAACCTGGCTGCTTTCGTGTTTAAATGCAAATAACTACAAAAGTACAAATATATAATGAACTTTCTTTAAGAAAAATAATAATACTAACAATAATAAATATATACATCATGATATTTCCATCCATCCGTCTTCTTCCACATATCCAAGGTGGGTTGGTGGGGGCTTCCCCCCAGATCCTGATCCTGTCCGGATCCCGAGGCGTTCCCAGGCCAGTTGAGAGACATACAGTCGTCTCTCCGGCGTGTGAGAGACATACAGTAGTCTCTCCACCGTGTCCTGGGTTTATCCTGAGGCCTCCTACCGGTGGGGCGTGCCCTGAACTCCCCCCCCCAGGGATGCCCCGGCCCCCTCATCTGGCTCCGGTTCTATTCCGAGTTTGTCCCGAATGACAGAGCGTGTCACCTTACAGAACCCGATCACCCCAAGTGTCGCTCATTCATTTTTGCTGTTTTTTTTATTTTTATATTTCAACTTGTTCATTTTGTTCCCATCAAATTATGACTTTGTTCTCATCATTTTTTGATATATATTATTTATATAATCTAAAATTGTATATATATATATTCCATATATAATTATAGTATACCATATTGTTTTTCATAATTTGACTTTAAAAAAATGTTTAAGAGGTATTAATATTTCAACTCTATGCTACTAAAATGGCATTTAGTAGCATAGAGGGGTTTGAGGCGTGCACTTTGGGCACCCCTAGTGCAGAATCATCAGAGCCTCCATCGTAGCAGGAAGTAGACCTTGCACAGTACTGTACATATACAGTATATAGAGTATTTACATTATATACAGTAAGTCGCGTATGGAAATCCTATTGGGCGAGGTCAGACACTCACGTTTGACGGCGCCTGAAGACAAGATGGTCAAACGTTTTGGCGCGTCGAGCGTCCACGCCGTCGCTAGCTCTCGCTTTCTCCGTGGACGTTCTCCATGTGCACTTTGAGGTAGTCGTTCCTGGTGAACTTCTTGTGGCACAACCGGCACTCCGCCATGGGCCGGTTGGGGTTGTGCGTCAGCTTGTGTCGACTCAGCATCTTCTTCAGGCTGAAGGACAGGTCGCACACCTGCCGGGACAAGGTGAGCCCCATGATGACGATGATTTACGTGTCCATTAGGAATGCACATAAATACCATTCCATACGCAAATGTAAAGACAAAATATGCTGTGGGGGGTTTATTATTTGGGTAAAATTATGATGCAGAAAAAATAAAGTCAAAATATTAGGTAAAAAAGTCATATTCTATCCAGAAAAAGTTGAATGGGTATAAACTAAACTCTGAATATTATGAAGAAAAGTAATGTCATTTTAGTAGCATAAAGTAAAATAAAAATATATATATGAAATTTAAGTGAAACCAAAAAAACAAAGAAGTTTTGGAAAATAACTTGCAGTAAAANATAATGTGAATTTAAATAGTAATATATAATAGTGATATATACAAATTAGCATAATGTGAATTTAAATAGTAATATATAATAGTGATATATACAAAAATTAGCATATAGTGTGCTTAACTAGTAATATATAATAAAGATATATACAAATGATGCTGCTTTTATACAGGAAATGATCATACTGATCTGACCTTCATGAGTCTCCAAGGTGCAGTTCCTCTTTTATCCAAAGGGTGGCGGTACAACCCAAAGCACGGCGCCGCTTTAATATCCCCTCACTGGCCCCCCCGCGCTCCTCGTGAGGGCCCGGAGCTTTCATCTGCTGGCTTGGATTTATTTCCGCACAGTGTAGAGCATCTCATCTAATAGCGTGTACGTGTTGTTGTGGCCCGGGGCCGCTTTGTGGTCACGCCCCAAACGGATGTACCTGTTTGTGCTGCGCTCCTGCTTCAGCCAATTTTACACCTCAGCACGCATTTCAGCTGCAGATCGCACGTGTGCTTATTTTTGGGCACGTGCGTGCGCGCGCACAGCATCATTTGATCGAGGCTGAAGGTGCACTTTGATCCGCTGGCCCCAGCGGGAACCCAAAGGGTCCCCGCCGCCTTCCACTCGTCGTGTTTTGGCGGCTTGTTTTGCATCGCTCCCCTCCTTAACGCCGACCCTGACCGCTGGCCTCATTTCGATGCGCTCGCGCTGAACAACCTCCGCGTCCTTCACCCCATCCGGTCCCTCCCGCCCTCGGAGGCCATCTTTACGTCCGCCATGCTATCAGAGACGTTCCCTTAAACGAGACAAGCAACGTCGATGAGCTTCTAGGGGAAGTTTAATGCAATCAGCAGCTATCTTAACGATGTGCATCAGAGATGCGGGCCGACATTCCCACTTTTATTCACTTTTCTTCTTTATCTCGGAACCCTCCGCCCTTGCCGACCGCTCTAGCTGAGCCTTAGCATGCAAGCTAGCGTAGCGCTTCACCGTTGGACGTGACTGTCTTCCACCTTGAGATTTAAACACAAGTCAAAGATCCTCTATGTGACAGGAGCACTCGGATGTTTTCATGGAACTACTGCAAAACCCTAGTCAAAGATCCTTTATTTGGCACGAGCCCTCTGCTGTTTTTAAAGACTTAATGAAAAAATGCTAGTCAAAGATCCTCTATATGGTAAGACAGAATCACTTGTTGCTGTTTTTAAGAACTTGCTGTAAAAACACTAGTCAAAGATCATTTATATGACAGGAGCCCGCTGCTGTTTTTGTAGACCTACCGAAAAAAAAGCTAGTCAAAGATCTAAACTCTATGCCAAGATCGGATCATTTTGCTGTTTTTAAGGACCTGAGAAAAAGTCAAAGATACTCTATATGGTAAGATAGGATCACTTTGCTGTTTTTAAGGACATGCTGTAAAAACACCAGTCAAAGATCATTTATATGACAGGAGCCCGCTGCTGTTTTTGAAGCCTTAATGAAAAAATGCTCGTCAAAGATCATTTATATGGTAGGATTTTGCTGTGATTAAATGAAAGGAGCACCCAAGGAGAACACACATCAAAAATGTTGGTGAAAGACTCCCTTCAAGACCTGCTACAAAAATGGTTGTCAAAGATCTTCTACATGACAGGAGTGTCCTACTGCAAAAACACTAGTCAAAGATTCTTTAAATGACAGGCGCGCTCTGCTGTTTTTAACAACCTACACTGAAAATGCTTGTCAAAGATCTTCTACAAGACAGGCGTGCTCTGCTTGTTTTTTAAGGGCCTACTGCAAAAACACTACCAAAGATCCTCAATATGACAGGAGTGTTCTGCTGGTGTTAAGGCCCTAGTGCAAAAACACTAGTCAAAGATCTTTTATACAACAGGAGCACTGGGCTGTTTTTAACGACCTGCGGCAACAATGTTTGTCAAAGATCTTCTACATGACAGGAGTTTTTTTCTGCTTTTAAGAACGTACTGCAAAAATGCTACCAAAGATTCTCAGTATGACAGGAGTGCTTTGCTGGTTTAGAATACCTCCAAAAATGCCAGTCAAAGATTTTATGTATGTCCAAACAGGAGCTCTCTGCTGCTTTTAAGGAAGTATTGCAAAAAGACTAGTCAAAGATCCTTTATCTGACAGGAGCACTTGGCTTTTTTCAGAAACCTACCGCAACAATGTTTTTTTTAAAGATCAAAGGAGTGTTCTGCTGCTTTAAGGACCTACTGCAGAAACGCTACCAAAGATCCTTTACGTGACAGGAGTGCGTTTCGGTTTTAGAAGACCTACTGTAGAAATGCCTGTCAAAGATCCTCTATGTGTCCAGACATGACTGTTCTGCTGCTTTTAAGGACGTACTGCAAAAACGCTACCAAAGATCCTCTACATAACAGGAGTGCTCTTCTGTTTTAAAAGACCTACTGTCAAAATGCTCATCAAAGATCCTCTACATGTCCAGACAGGAGTGTTCTGCTGTTTTAAATGGCGTACTGCAAAAACACTACCAAAGATCCTCTTTATGACAGGATTGCGCTGCTGTTTTAGAAGACCCACTGCAAAAATGCCAGTCAAAGATCCTCTATTTGTCCAGACAGGAGTGTTTTGCTACTTTTAAGGACCTGCTGCAAAAACACTACCAAAGATCCTGTATGTGAGAGGAGCGCTCTGCTGTTTTGGAAGACCTACTGTGCTGTCAGGTTGTGAGAAGAAGATTTGGGGCCGCCTCTGTGGGAGACGACCACTGCTGGCTGTGGGAGATAAATAGCAAAGTGAAAAAGTTGTAAAAAAAAAAGATTACAGAGAGTAGAAGAAGAAGATCCTTCAGGCTATGTGATGAACTGCAACTTTTCACACTTTACACTTTCTGGCCCAGACCGGAGCACGTCCTCATCCCGGACGTGCTCCGAGGGCGCCCGCCCTGACCCCGAGAAGGGCTCCGGTGACTTCCTGCTTGTGCGCTGACGGGTAGTGTGACATTTACATTTACCAACAAGGTGGCAGGATCAGAAGTGTGCCTCAAGGAGCCGCAGAGTCCAACCTTCTCTGTTGGGCCACCAAAACGGTGGCCCCTCCCCCCCGCGCCCTCCTTTCCCTATCTCTCCCCGGCCAGTAACTTGCCGGAACACATTTAGATCCCGAACGAGTCCTCGGTGCCCACTCATCACTCTGCGCGCCGTTTGAAGATTACGCCGCTCAGAGACATCCTCGCTGGGCAGGCGGGCAGCTTAGAGGCCGAAATCCGTAATCCCTTACCCTTCATGGGAATTCTCCATGCACTTCAGCCCGCTGAAATACGGCGCCGCTGCAGCAGCCTCTCACGGTCGGAGAACTATTAGGGCCCGGGGCGGAGATAGATGGACGACACGTCCCGGTGAATGCGGAGGCAGTTAAATTTAAAAGTAACTTCTATGGCCCCCGCTCAGCAATCCTATTGGCGAGCAGACTGTGATGTGAGGGCTTTTCTTACACGCCGCCTTTATTTATCATCGCAAGGACGCACGCCAAGGCAGAACTCCCCTCCACCCTCGCAGCCGACGACGCTTCCTCCTGCGAGAAACGTTCAAAACGATTCCGCCCGAACCTTTCGGCACGGCTTGTTAACAAGTCAACCTCCACTGGAGAACCACACTTCTGTATGCACAAATATGACGACAGTGGAACCCACTCTTGGATTCTCCATGGATTGGCTTCCGCAGAGGACCCGCCCCCCATAAAGACGCCAGGAGGACATATCCCATCCCTGTCTGCCCATGAAGCCCACAAAAAACTTTATCAGCCACCTGAAACGCCAGCGTTGCGGCGTCAGAAAAGTACAAAAGTTTTGCTAGAGACCTCCGTGGCGTCACACCGGCTGCTCGGAGCGTGTGCCCGAATACAGTGCAACTTGCTGGGCCACTGCAGGTGGCTCCCTCCTCTCTACACTCTGCTTCCCCTGGTAGTGATGCGGTAGTAGTTTGTTGGTGGTTCAGAATCTCTTTGAAGCCATCCGGAAGTCGTTTTCAGGGCTCCTCCCCGAGTCACCACCTTATCGTGGTGGAGGAGTACCGGTCAGACCTGGCAGACCCAAACACATAGTGAGGGTCTGCTGGTAACGTCTGGCAGAGTCCCTTGTCAGAAGGAGTTTCAAATCCCACCTGCGGGAGAGCTTTGACCATGTTCCGAGGGAGGCAGCGGACATTGAGTCCGAGTGGGCGATGTTTCGTGCCTCCATTGTCGATGCGTAGCTGTGGCCGTAAGGTGGTCGGTGCCTGTCGTGGCGGTAATCCCAGAACCCGTTGGTGGACACCAGTGGTGAGGGATGCCGTCAAGCTGAAGAAAGAGTCCTATCATATAATATATATTTTTGCAGTTAGAGCATAGAAAACATGTTTATGACTTTCTAAATTTGCGGTTCTAACATTATTAGAGCCCTGCAGACGTGAAATAACACCCCTATAGTCACTTTAGTACTCCCAATATTTCTTTCTTTATAACTTTAACTAAGTGTTTCAAACGAATTGGGGAAGAAGGACAACACTTTCACATGGAATGAGAGGGAGAGCTATTTGAAACGCGATACCACGAGGGTAAAATGTATCGTCAAAGCGAGTTGAGGGTACAAGTGCAGTGATGGTGGACCTGAAGGGGTGGGGCTTGACGGTGCAGTGTGTTGATTGGTCGACAAGAAGGGTCACTTCCGGAATGGGCAGAAGACAAGAAGAAGAAGAAAAATGTCCTCCTTTGTTTTTACTTTGTTGTTAATTGCGTGTAAATTATGTAAAGACCTTAAGCAGAAACGCTCCAAAGGTCGTTTCCAAGGACAGCTTCCGTCTCGATGACACTGTAGTGACCTTGATGAGCGGGGAGTGACCTGTACGCGGGCGTCGCAGTTCCGCGCTGTTTGGCATGCGCGGTGGCGTGGAGGGCAGAGCGTGTCGCCGAGCTGGCGTCGGCCCGAGTCGGCTCAAGGTCAGCGCTCGATTTAACGCAGATGCATTTTTTAAAAAAAAAACAGAGTGCATCATCCCTCTCCTCCTTTGTCAGCGCACCCAGTCCATCTCTGTCAGGCTGCAGCTCACCTTTGGTGGCGCCGACGTTGTCCACGTTATAAATCAACGCCGTCATCACTTCAAGAGGCTTTTAATTGTTTTCTCTCGTAAGATTTCCTGTGACCTGTCGGGCCCGTGTTGACAATGCAGCAAATCCACGCAAGACCAAAAGCTGTGACGTGTCATCCTCTGGTGCAAGCATGGCGTCGAGAAGATTACCGCTTCGCCTCAGGTGACGCTAGCAGGTTAGCATCTACTGCGTGCACATGCTGTGACTCTTTCTTTTATGGCAATTAAATCAGAGCCGTTCGTTCGCGCTGCCTGCTGTGCAGAAGCAGACGAGTTAAAAAAAAATAGCGCAGTGGTAATCCTCTTACTTTTCAAAGCAAACATGGCTGACAACCATGCAAGAGTGTGTCAAAGCGGCAAACACAAACACACACACACAAGCGCAAAAGTTCACATTTATAGGCCGAATCGTTCACTGCAAAGATGTAATCAAATATCTCCCACCGGCTCTGTCATTCACAGTCTATGTTGTCCTCTACGGGCCGGGGACTATAATTGCTCCATTTGGTGAAGGGAATTCAATGTGGACGGCACATGAGTGCACTCAAAACAGGCCTCGAGACAGTGGATGCTGCACCTTCAAGTAAGCCGTAAATTTGTGAATTTGGGGTCATAAAAATCATTTGATTTTATTGATTTCATGTATTTTTTAAAATTAATTATTTATTAATGTATTTAAATTTTGTTCACAGAAAATTGTCTGTTTTTTCCACAGAAAACACATCTCATTTACTCTGGGCTGGTAGTAACTTAAAAAAATGTGAAAATATAGGTTTAAAAAAATCCCCCAGTCTTTACATATTTATGTCAATATGATAATGTTTTTTTGTCAAGCATTGGGATTTCGGGCGGTCCTTGAACGCACCATAGTTGCTGTGAAGTGCCTCAACTTTCGTTACCAATCGTTAATGGAGAGTACATATACATTTTATAATTTTAAAATGTGTGAGGCATATTGAAAAGAAAAGGCGGTGGTTCTGGAGCTGAAGCTAAACCAATAAGAACAGCAGTCACCCTTCTTGCAAATGCTGATCCGAAATCACAAGGTCAACGCCAAGCAAGCAGAAAGCTTTGTTGAAGGAGGTGTGGTGGAAAATGATATAATAAAAATAAAAAATTGATATCAGGACCAATGGGATGGGCTGAGCTTTGCTGGCAGGCCCATAAAAAGTATGAGGAGGAATAGGAAAAGTTGTGATGCTCTGGGTCTAATCTAATAAATAAATAGCAGGAGGAATTGTAGATTTGATATAATAAGAATAAAAATAAATGGGTGGACTAATAGGATGGGCTGTGCTTTGCTGGCAGGCCCATAATGAGTAAGGGGAAGTACAGGATAAGATTTAGTTTTCTGAGTCTAATCTAATAAACAACTACAACAGTCACCTTTATAGCAGAAAGGCTTATAGAGGGAGGATCGGCGAAATATGATATAAAAAGAATAAAAAATATATATGAGGACTAATAAAATGGGCCACACTTCCCCGGCAGGCCCATAATGGATAAGGATAAGATGGGCTGCGCTGAATCCAATCTAATAAATACACTGTCATCCTTATTGGAGTCAACCTTAAAGCAGGAGGATTTGTAGGGGGAGGATCGGTGGAATATAATATAATAAAAAATAAATAAAAGAATGGGCTGGCAGGCCCATAATGGATAAGGATGATAATCAATCTAATCACCCGTAATGCTAATGTTGATCTGAAATCACAGGGGAACGTCAATGGCGAGCTAGAAGGAGGATTTGAAGGGGGAGGAGCGAGCTGTTTGTCAAAAATCGATATTTTTATGGGATTCATTTGCCATTGGCCCCCGGGGTAACCTCCACGAAAAAGTGTACTAAAGTACGCGACAACAACACGAGACGCCGTGCCGTTCATGTATAGTCCGCCACCGACGTTTGAAATCCACCACCGCGCAAGTCCATTTGGCAAACGCCGCGTGTCATTCAAGGACACGGTGATGCATCGCGATGACGAATGATCTCGGCCGCGGCAGCCAAGTCACAAACACACTTGATTTGGGTTGAAAACATCGGCGTTGATTTCCATCCAGCGGCACTCAGTGATTGCAGCCGCCAGCCGTCCACTCCACGTCTCCCTCCGACGGACAATGGACGCTTCATGGCGGGCCGCTGAAAGTGACATTTAAAGCTTTTCAACCTCTTTTCCATTTGCCTTATTAGCTGGGAAATAATCAGCTAATTAACTGATAATGAAAAGTCATATTAACGCCCGCCCCTTGTGATTAAAACAAATATTGTTTTAGCGCGACAGCGACAAACTAATTATAGCGTGTCCAGCCGCTTATCGCTTTCTGTGACGTGACAACAACAACATAAGAACGTAAGTGCAACAAACGATACTTGACCGCCCGTGTTTACCAAAAACAATCAAGAAAAAGGGTTGGAAAAAATGAAAATACATCATAAAGACATAAGATACATAAATACGATTTAAAATACATTCATTAAAAAAGAGAAAAAAGCCTTAAACCTGTATTAAAAGCGTTAAAACAATTGAAAACAACAATTTAAAATAAAAATATAAGTAAATTAGCATGGATAAAACATAAATAGAAATTGAGTCAAAATACATATAGGGATGAAAAATTAATTAATAAATAATTAGAAAAGTGCAGTCATGAATGAAAAATAGATACAAAAAATAAAACAACAAATAATAAAATGAAATAAAACATTTTAATGAGTAAACTATGAGTAGTGTGCACTGATGCAGGAGAATAAAGTGCCTAAAAATGCATACTAATACAAAATAAAAATGGAAAAGTGAATAAGCATGGATAAAATATGAATTAAAAAAAACATAAACAGAAAATAAGTCAAAATACATAAAGCAATGAAAGATAAATTAATACAGAATTTAGTAGTGGAATTTAGCAGTGGTGAAAGAAAAATAATATACTATTTTAGGTGATAAAAATGTACAGTAAAAATAACCGAGTAAATAAGAGTAGATAAATAAAATGAGCATGAAGTCAACATAATAAATAGAAAATAAGTAAAGAGATGGAAGATGAATGAATACATTGTGGGTAGTGTGCAATAAAGAAAAATAAATAAAAAGTGTTCAAAATGAATACAAATAAGCGAATAAGAGTAGATAGACAAAAATAATAATAAACAGGAAATAAAATAAGTAAAAAATAAATCCAAAGCTGAAAGATAAATGAATAAAATACGGGGGTAGAAAACTTGTGTAATGCACAATAAATACATAAACGCAAGCTATAGATAGCAATAAGTTATAACTGATGATCAATAATTGACATCCATCCATCCATCCATCTATTTTCTTCCGCTTATCCGAGGTCGGGTCGCGGGAGCAGCAACCTAAGCAGGGAAGCCCAGAGGTCCCTCTCCCCGGCCACTTCGTCCAGCTCTTCCCAGCGGATGCCGAGGCGTTCCCAGGCCAGCTGAGAGACATAGTCTCTCCAACGTGTCCTGGGTCTTCCCCGAGGCCTCCTACCGGTTGGACGTGCCCTGAACACCTCCCCAGGAAGGCGTTCGGGAGGCATCCTAACCAGATGCCCGAGCCACCTCGTCTGGCTCCTCTCAATGCGGAGGAGCAGCGGTTCTACTCCGAGTCTCTCCCGGATGACAGTGCTTCTCACCCTATCTCTAAGGGAGAGCCCAGCCACCCTGCGGAGAAAACTCATTTCGGCCGCTTGTACCCGCCATCTTGTCCTTTCGGTCACTACCTAAAGCTCATGACCATAGGTGAGGGTAGGAACGTAGATCGACCGGTAAATCGAGAGCTTTGCCTTTTGGCTCAGCTCTCTCTTCACCACGACATACCGGTGCAGAGTCCGCATCACTGCAGACGCCGCACCAATCCGCCTGTCCATCTCGCGTTCCATCCCTTAATATGAACTCCCCACGCTTATGTTTAGGGTCACAACACAACCGCTAGTGGAGGCTCCAATTTGGAGGCTGCTTATAAAATCAAACCTTACTAAAGACCAACTTGGGCCACAAACAAAACCTAGCTGGGGGCGGGGTCACGAAAAGGCCGTAGCGCCGGCGCCGCATGCATGCACGTGCACGTGCTTGTGCTGTTGAAGTGAAACACAGTCAAACAGAATGTCGCAATGGCGGAGGAACACAAAGTGAAGAGAAGCTGACATCGGCATGACACATGTTGGAAGCGTGGATTACCAAAAAAAAAAAGTGCAAAGCGTTGCTGTGAAAGACACGTTTGCTTATGAAGACTTTTCCCTCCAGAACGTTCCCTGGTTTAACGATGTTGTCATACAGCAGCTTTAATAAGATGGCCTGTGTGTGTGTGTGTGTGTGTGTGTGTGCGTGTGTGTGTGTGTGAAATGAACGCTTGTGCTGTTTCCATCTCACAGCGGGACGCCACCGAGGCAACCGAGATGACAAAGGTTAATGAATTCTCCAATTTTACCTGATATGAGTGGAGGGGGACGTGGATCGGTGCAATTAATTAGAAAAAACAAAACACCAACAGCCACGGGTCACAGCATTAGGTACACCTGCATATGCAAAAGTCTGCATCAGATTATGGGTTTGATTGACAGACAGATATAATATATACATAGTATGCATATTGTATATATTAATTGTGAGGCAAACACTAAACATTTACATTTATATATATTATATTTAAGAATATATATTTTTTAAATATATTTTTTATTTTAATGAAATGGCAAAAAAACATTCCTCTGCCAATTAAAAGTCAGCATTATTTTTCTATAATAATTTTTTAAAATATTTTCTATTATAAAAAAATATGTAAATTATTTAACTATATGATTTAAAAAAAATGTTTTTTTCATTTTTTAATTTGATTGCACTTGAATGTAATTGAAATGTAATTGGTTGACATTTTTAGTTTCTAATTATAGTGTGCAGGTGTGCCTAATGAAGTGTCCAGTGAGGGTGTGGGTCGGCCCGGGGGTCCAGGTCCGTTTTCAAGCAAATATCTGCGAGGTCTCTCCGCGAGCTTGGAGGTCACGGTAAAGACGACTTATGTGATTACGATGCCAACCACCTCTGACACCTCAAGAGGAGAAACCCGAGAACCTTCTAATCCCGCTAAATGTCAACGCGCACCACCCACAAACCCCTGCACCCCACTCTCGTCGTGGCCCACCCTCCATGTGCACGTCTCCACCGGCTGCCAAAAGGCCAGTGGTTAGTCATCTGTTTACTACTGCAGATGCCGCCTGTCACTGGGACACGAACGCAGCACTCCCATGATGCTCTCTGCCATTTCTTACACCTCCCACACACCCGCTACATTAATCAGGGACCAGTCGGGGGACACGGTCACGTGGCGGCGGGCCTGGACGGTGTCGGCTGGCTCGGTGAGGAAGACGCTGATGAAGATATGGCATTAGATACTCCGCCTCTTGCCAGAACTAAGCTGGGATAGGCTCCATCTTAACTGGAAAACTTGTTTTCAGAAGATAGTGGTTCAACTTTGGAGGTGCCACTAAATCGAGACTTGAAGTTACCACAAAATACCATTCCATTCCATTTTCCTCCGTTTATCCGGGTCCTGGTCGCAGGGGCAGAAGTTTCAGTAGGAAAGTCCAAGCTTCCCGGTTTTCCGGCAACCTCTTCCAGGTCCACCAGGGGGACACCAAGGCCAGCTGTGAGACATAATCCCTCTAGCGTGTCTTAGGTCTTCCCCGGCTGGGCATGCCCAGAACACCTCACCAGGGAGGCGCCGGGAGGCATCTGGACTAGATGCCACCTTAACTGGCTCCTCTCCTATGAACTCCTCCCGGATGGTTGAGCTTTTCACCCTTTTAGCGTGAGTCCAGCCACCCTACGGAGGAAACTCATTTCCGCTGCTTGTATCCGTGATCTCGTTCTTTCGACCATAACTCATGACCATAGGTGAGGGTGGGAACGTAGATCGATCGGTAAACAGAGAGCTTTGCCTTCCGGCTCAGCTCTCTCTTCACCACGACGGTCCGGTACAGCGACCGCATTACTGCGGACGCTGAACCGATCCGTCTGTCGATCTCACGCTCTAACCTTCCCTCACTCGTGAACAAGACCCCGAGATACTTGAACTCCTCCACCTGAGGCAAGACCTCACTCCCAACCCGGAGGGTACAGTCCACCCGTTTCCGACTGAGAACCATGGCCTCGGATTTGGAGGTGCTGAGTCTCATCCCAGAAGCTTCACACTCAGCTGCAAACCGCTCCAGTAAACGCTGAAGGTCACAGCCTGATGAGGCCATAAGGACCACATCGTCTGCAAATAGCAGAGACGAGATCCTAAGGTCACCAAGCTGGACTCCCTCAACACCTTGACTGCGCCTAGAAATTCTGTCCATGAAGATTATGAACAGAATCGGTGACAAAGGGCAGCCTTGGCGGAGGCCAACGTTCACCGGAGACAAGCTCGACTTACTGCTGGCAATGCGAACCAGGCTCCTGCTTCGATTGTACAAGGACCGAATGGCACGTAGAAGCGG
>QODF01000274.1:88409-99940 GCA_024372805.1 Oostethus manadensis
AACCAGGCTCCTGCTTCGATTGTACAAGAACCGAATGGCACGTAGTAGTGGGCCACCAATCCCGTACTCCCGAAGCACCCCCCACAGGACACCAGGTCGAAGGTCGAATGCCTTTTCCAAGTCTACAAAGCACATGTAGAGCCGAGGTTCGACTAACGGTTGTACTCTTCTCTCCAGCACCCTGGAGTAGACTTTGCCAGTGAGGCTGAGGAGTGTGATTGTCACGGTCGCGCCGTCGCGAGGATGCAGAGAGCTGGACGTCAGGCAGGTAAGGTTTGCAGGAATCTTTAATAATAGTGCTCCCAAGCTGCGGCAGGTACAAAGAAGCGATGCGTGATGTGGAAACAGCAACAATGGCAATGAGCCGACAAAGGACTGGCGCACACACCTTACCATAAAGACCATGGAACACAAACGAGAAACAGGTGCGTGTAATTAACACAGTGACAAAACTAGAAATGGCCCAGAAAACACATGAAACGATGAAAATAATAACAACACAAAGAGACTAACCAAAACTGTCACATCTACAAGACACGAATCGTGACAGCGATCCCCCTATAGTTGGTACACACCCTCCGGTCAACCTTTTTAAAATGGGGACCCCCAACCACGGTCTGCCAGTCCAGAGGTACTGTTCCCGACATCCATGCAATGCTGAAGAGGCGTGTAAACCAAGACAGTCCCTCAACATCCAGAGCCTTGAGGAATTCAGGGCACTACCCGTCCACCCCCGAAGCCTTGCCTCTGGATTCCTCGGCCACGGTGATAGAACTGTCCACCACAAGATACACTTACTGTATATCTTTATTTTCCCCTCACAATTTTGCATTCTAACTACAGTGGAACCTTGTTTTATAACCGAACGATTTATTATCGTTCTAACCAGGGCGTACGCTAACCAAGGTTCCACTGTATCATACAACTTATTGTATTGTAGGATACACAAAAGATATCCGATCAAAGGAGACGCCACATTCGACATCTGAGCATGTCAGTGGAAGCCAACAGGGGGACGGACATTCTGGAGCACAACCATGATGCTCTGGGATCTTCTCCCTCCTCAAGAAGGCTGCTGGAGATTCATACATATCTGAACTTGACGGCCCGCTTGGTGAGTCTTTATTAGACAAAGCACGACAGCATGATTGACAGGCATTAGTGTGCATCAAAGCATTCAAGTTCAAGCTAATTGATTTTTAGCAGGAGCGGCGGCGTGACGTGTTTTTCCAACACTCTTTAACACGCGGTCCTAATCAAGATGCTGACTCGGGGCGTTCAAATCCAGCATTTGCTCTCTTGGAGTTTTTTCCCCTGTCATTTAGTTATACACGTCCTCTCCTTGTGGGGGGGGAATGTTTGTGTTAAAAAAACAACTTTGGAGATGGTGAAACGAGGCCATAATTGTCTCCCACCGGTGTCGTCGCTGTCGCTGGCGCGGCCGTTTGTCCGACTGTCTTATTTATTCGTGCTCCTGGGTGGCCGAGGAGGGAGACCATTCGGATGTTTCGGTGTCTTCGAGCTGGAATTATGCATAACTGGCAACGTTGGCGCTTGGAAAGAAGGGGCAATAAGAGAAATCACCCGCATCACCGTGCAGTACAGACGAGGATTACTATTTTTGGATGAAATTAAAATATGGGAACAACACAAATATATGCCTGTGAATATTCTCATCCATCCAGGTCGTTGTCTTCTCAGGGCATTCAATCGATCACAACTGGACTGTAAATGTTGTCATTGAAGGCGGGCAGCTCTTTGTGGACACTAAGTCTTTGAGCCTGAACTACACTGGAGCTGTTTTATCTAGTCTGACTGGCGCATGTCCCACCAAGTCTTTGAGCCCTAACTAAACTGGAGCTGTCTTATCTAGTCTGACTGGTGCATGTCCCACCAAGTCTTTGAGCCCTAACTAGACTGGAGCTGTCCTATCTAGTCTGACTGGCGTGTGTCCCACCAAGTCTTTGAGCCTGAACTAGACTACAGCTGTCCTATCTAGTCTGACTGGAATCCTAGTTCAGGCTCAAAGACTTGGTGGGACACACACCAGTCAGCTCTAGTCAGCTATAATCAGACTGGAGCTGTCCTATCTAGTCCGACTGGCGTGTGTCCCACCTAGTCTTTGAGTCTGAAACGATGAAGACTGCTCGGATGAGAGGCGAAACGTCTTCTATGACACCCTGAACGGTCCAGATCGGATCGACTGGATGCCCCGAGAACAAAAATATACATTATCATGAACTGAACTCAAATCTGTCTAAGTTTGAATATTCATAATTTTTTTTTACAAATTAAATGATATTAAGTATATATTATATGTCTTCATCTAATAATAAAATATACATAACAATCAAATAATCATATTTAATCAACAATACAAATATTATATATACATAAACTGTATATATTCCCTATATTCCCTCTGAAATGCAATTACGTCCCAAATATTAGTATCTATAATAAATAATCTTAGAAAAGCACATTTTCATTGTTAAGTTTAGCTTGAAATCCGTGGCGGACTCTCACAACAAGACCAACGTTACTGTCGAGTCCCAAATGCCACTTCCTGGAAGCTGCAGAGAAGCTACTGGAGCACCGCGGCTATTTTTTCTTGTCATTAATAAGACGAGTGTCCCAACTAGTGATTATCTTCGATACGAGCCGTCTCTTGGCTGATTTCTTTGCTTTGAACTGCTAAAATTTGGGTCACAGGCTGCTTTCAACCGGCAGGCATGGCCGAAGGCAGCTATTTGCAGGGCTCGCGTCCCCATAGTTTGCGGGGACGAAGGCGGAAGAATTGAACTGCTATTCAAAGATGACAGAATAAAAGTTGCCAGACCAAGGAAGGTGAAGTATACGCTATACTGCACTACAGTACGCGGGCGCAGTTCTACAGAACTGTTCTTTCCAACGCCGTGTTTTCATTACACTTGGGTGGTGGGTGTTTTTTGCACAGCTTTATTTGTGCTGCTAGTCACATGTCTACGTTGTGTTGCTTTTTTTATAAATACAATAAAGTCCATTTTGTGGTCTGCAAATGCACAAAAATGCTGATGGGTGTATTAAAAACGTTTAGATGACCTATTTATTATTAAAGTTGTCCCAAGATCTCGTGAGAATAAAACGTGACAAGAAAAACCAGGCCTCGGCGATAATAAACACATAAATTAATCCCACAATAAATGCAAAGGAACTGGATAGTTGCCATGTGCATCCGTCTCTCGCCGGTCAGGAAGAGAGTTTACTCTGTGCATTGGTTTCAGCTCCGAGGCGCGTTTCTTCCATAGAACGGCGGCATGAACAGAGTGAACCCTTTTGTCTCGGTGGGTGGAGGCGGGGGGCCGCTACCACACACACAGAGTAGTATAAATTGCATTAGTAGATTGCAATATATTGTCATACATTTTTTCATTGTACTTTTCTTAAAAGTCTCGTAGACACAATCAGGTGCATCGTCTCGCCTTGTGAACGGAGCATCTTTTCTCTACTTTTTATTGATAGACTTCTTTTTATATGTGATTATTTGTGATTAACAGCAAGTTAACTATGAATAAAATGTGATTAATCCCCATTAATTACTTTCATCAGTTGACAGACCTAGTTATTATATCGGTTTTGGAATTCTTTGCAGGTCAGTAAAAAATGACATGCGACCCACAAATGGGCCCCCGGGCCACACATTGGACAGCCCTGCCTTTACTATTGTTTTATAGTGCGAGGCAAAAATATACAAGGCAGTCTAATAGTGAAGCTAGCAAACAGCTTGAAACAGAACTACGCTGGTGTGCCGCACGAGTGCTGCTTGTGCTTGGCAACATGGAGGCTGCAAGGCGTTGCGGGCCCTTCGGACAGGGGGACAGGACAGAAGCGAGCGTCGCCATTCTTGCGTTAATGAGGTTCCGCCGAGGAGGAGGAAACAGGCGAAAATAAAAAGATGGAGGAGACATTCGTCATCCTCGCTGGGGGAAAATGCTCTCAATTTACGAGTCGGGGCTTCAAGCTTTGTTCCTCCCAATCGTAAATTCTTCGTGTTGCTTCGTCCTTCAGGAGAGGCCCGCCATCATTCCCGTTAGTGGAAGAGTGTGTGCGTGTGTGTGTGTTGATGTTGTCGCCTTGAAAAGCTTCACGTGGAGTCAATCATTAGCATAATGAAGCTTTAATGGCCGTCTTCTCGATGACACGCAGAGGCGGCAACACTCACAAGGCGGGATCAGCGCCCCCTGCTGGTCCTCCACCACCTTCCTTTTCACATTCTCACGCGGTCTTTTCCAGTATTCCGCACCCCAAACATCTTTTTTTCTCCTCGTCTCTTTGGGATGTTTCCTTAGAATGAAGTAAACCGACGGTGTCCATTTTTTCCATTTAAAATTGAACACCGAAACAAAACTGCAAAATCGCAAGAATCAGCAGTAGTTTTACAAGAATAAAGTAAACATTTATTAGGAAAACATTTTTTTTTGTAGCTTTACGAGAACTTTTGTACCACAAAGTAGAAATTTAGAAAGATAAAAGACTTTTAAAGTCAGGAATATTATGAGAACCAAAATAACAAAGAAAGCTGAAAAAATTTTGGAAAATTAGCTTACGGAAAAAAGTTATAACGTTTAAATATTATGGGAATTAAGTCAAAATAATATGGGAATAAAGTCATAATTACAAGATGTACTAAGTAAAAGATGAAATAATTGAAAAAAACAACAGCAGAAATAAAAAAAAAATGTGATTTTATAAAAATAAAGTCAAAATATTAAGAGAAAAAAGTCATATTCTAACAAGAAATATAGTCACAAATTCACAAAATATAATTAAATAAAAATATTAATATTCTCAAATATTAAAAATATACCTGAAAAAAGTAGCAAATTCATGAACTCATAATATCATGCAGAAAATTTTAGCACAGAGTAGAAATATTAAAAGAAAAGTTATTCCGATGTTATTTTGGAAAACAAATGAAACAACTAAATTGTAATTTAAAAAAAATTAGGTTGCAAAAAAGTTGTCACCACAATAAAGTCCAAACATAGCAGGAATAAAGTCAATGATTCAAAAATTACAATAGAAAAGTTGAAATAGTTGGAAAATAAAAAAAAAACCTGCAATTTTGTGAAAAAGATTTTAAAAAATTGGTAAATATTATGAGGAAAAATATTTTAAATGATTTTAGTAGCATTGAGTTGAAACATGGAAAAAACATTACTACTGACGTCATAAAAATACAAGAAACAAAATCATTTTTTTGGTAAAATTAGGTTGCGGAAAAGGTTATGTTATGGGGATATTATGGGAAGAAAGTTAAGAAATTATGAGAAAGCAATTTTACAAGAAACTGCTGTAATTTTACAAGAATAAAGTCAAAATATAAAGAAAACAATGCACAAAAGAGGAAACTCATAATGTCATTTTAGAAGAACAGATTTGAAATACCGAAGAAAAATGACATTTTTTAAAAGTATTATGAAAAACTAAACAAAATTAAGTTGGGATGGAGAAAAGGTGATACAATTATTCATTAAAAATACATAAATAGTATTAATGTGGCAGGAGTAGACGTTAGAGGCTTGAGACGACGTGGCGCCGGCACCGAAGGCGTTGGAGGATGACGATATGCGGGCTGCGGCAGCGTTGGGAGCTGGGCTTGACGTGGTTAAGGAGTGGGGCTGACTTGACTTCGATCTTGACGTGGCCTCGGAAACGCATAGAAAGGGTGCGAGAGTCCGAGGTGACCTGACCGCGTACTTAGAGAAAAAGGAAGGGACTGCACCTCCTCTGCTTGGAGACGGTTGTGAAGTGCACTTTTATATCAAATTTATACATCATATAAAATGGAGCTAACTTGATCTTTGACGAGCACGGTGAAATAAAAAAAAAAAAAAATCATGTCACCATTTGTCCACCCGTCTGGGGTGACGAATAAAATATTTACTGGTTAGCTCGCTAGCTAGCGGCTGGCTCGAGTCCCTGCAGCACGGGAGCCGCAACGTGGTTTGTGGACCTGGAAAAGGCATTCGACCGTGTCCCTCGTGGTGTCCTGTGGGGGGTGCTCCGGGAGTACGGGATTGGTGGCCAGCTACTACGTGCCATTTTGTCCTTGTACAATCGAGCAGGAGCCTGGTTGGCATTGCCAGCAGTAAGTCCAGCTTGTTTCCGGTGAACGTTGGCCTCCGCCAAGGCTGCCCTTTGTCACCGATTCTGTTCATAATCTTCATGGACAGAATTTCTAGGCGCAGTCAAGGTGTTGTGGGAGTCCAGCTTGGTGACCTTAGGATCTCATCTCTGCTATTTGCAGACGATGTGGTCCTTATGGCCTCATCAGGCTGTGACCTTCAGCGTTTACTGGAGCGGTTTGCAGCTGAGTTTGAAGCTTCTGGGATGAGACTCAGCACCTCCAAATCCGAGGCCATGGTTCTCAGTCGGAAACGGGTGGACTGTACCCTCCGGGTTGGGAGACAGGTCTTGCCTCAGGTGGAGGAGTTCAAGTATCTCGGGTTCTTGTTCACGAGTGCGGGAAGGTTGGAGCGTGAGATCGACAGACGGATCGGTGCAGCATCTGCAGTAATGCGGTTGCTGTACCGGACCGCTGAGCTGGAAGGCAAAGATCTCTGTTTACCGATCGATCTACGTTCCCACCCTCACCTATGGTCATGAGTTATGGTCGAAAGAACGAGATCGCGGATGCAAGCAGCGGAAATGAGTTTCCTCCGTAGGGTGGCTGGACTCACGCTAAAAGGGTGAGGAGCTCAACCATCCGGGAGGAGTTCAGAGGAGAGGAGCCAGTTGAGGTTGCATATAGTCCAGATGCCTCCCGGCGCCTCCCTGGTGAGGTGTTCTGGGCATGCCCAGCCGGGAAAGATCTAAGACTTGGAGGGACTATGTCTCACAGCTGGCCTGGGAACTCCTTGGTGTCCTCCCGGTGGAGCTGCAAAAGGTCGCCGGAGACCGGGAAGTCTGGACTTCGCTATTGAAACTGCTGCCCCCGCAACCCGGATCCGGATAAGCGGAAGAAAATAGATGGATGGAAGTCGTACCATGAGAAAAACAAAACAAAGAATGAATATAGTAGTATTAAGCCTTTGTATATTATTAGTATAATAAGGTTGACACAAATTTTATAATATTACAAAAATAAAGTCCAAATATTTTGGGTCATAATGTTACTCATTTTTTCAGAAATGAATTTTCAAATAATTGATAGTCGCTTTGTTGTAGACTATGCCCTATTTTTAGTCACAAGTACACACAACACTGACAAAACATTACCTTACATTATATTACCTTAACACTGCATGAAGTCAGCCGTGGCATGTCCGACATGACAAGAATGAAAAAAAGTCTCCCTCCCATACTGTGTGGAAGTGGTAGGTTTTTTGGCTTCTTAAGTTTAGAAGAAATACATTTTTCAAAGCAAAAATGAGCAAAAATTAATAGAAACTGCTTTAAAAAAAATAAAATGTATTTCGACATGGCAAATTAACATTCTTTCATTTTTGGGTACCCCTGTAGAGCAAGCGCTTTTCGTAGCTAATGTTAGCGTAGCGCCTTACCTGCCGTCTTACCTCCTTTTCACGCCTCCTCCCACTTTTGGATCACTTTTTCCTCGCGATTCCTCAAACTCCGAGATGTTGACCTGCCGAGCTGTAAGCGTGTACACGACAATTAGAACAAAGGCGGCAGGAAATGATGTGTCTTGTCTTTCGTGTCTTTTATTCATTCACTGGGACGTGATTGGCTGGAGGGGCTTAGCCCCGCCCACACCAAATCTGTCATGGGAGCCACCATTTAACACAATCATTACACATTTCTTCAGTGACGGGGATGACTCTGACAGTCTGCAACACGTAAGGACCCTAAACGCACCACCACCAGCACCGCACAAGGACCCTAAACGCACCACCACCAGCGAGCGGTCCATGCTGGTGTCCCACCACCTTAACACCAGCAGCACCAGAAAAGTTCATGTACTCACAGTTCAGTCATCCTTTCCTTTTGAAATAAACGTTAGTTTCCCCGTCAGGCTGGCGACACTGATTACTGTCGTCTGATTGGATGAAATGGAGGGAGGACAGGAAGTCACTGATGACATCAACAACAACAACATGAAGAAGAATTAACTTGTTATGGGCTGCATATTTACAGAAATATTACATTTTTTGATGCTTTTGCGAGTGCCTGAGACTGGGCTTTCTGCTGGGTCCAGAACCAGGACCAGTCTGGTGGCCCCTATCTCCCCGGGCCACCCGCCCTCTCAGCCGGTGGGCATGTAGGGGGTGTCGCTGTGGTAGTTGTAGTCGGGACACACCTTCTGCACCAGCTTGTAGTCGGTGCTGTGGAAGGTGATGAAGATGCAGATGACCTTGAAGGGCTTGGAGCAGAGCCAGGACACGTGGCTTTGGGTCTGCTCCTGGGGGCAGCTCTGCGAGGGGTCGTGGGCGCACAGCGAGTTCCTGGTGCCCTTCTCCACCTTCTCGTACTCCACCCTGCAGTTGAACAGCTTGGTCTCCTTGGTCTCCACGGTTGTCTGCTGGACGTGGTGGAGGTGGTGCTGGTGGTGGTACTGGGGGGGCGGCTGGACTTTAAACTCCACGGCCTTGGTGGGAGGAACCAGCCCCACGGAGACGTTGCCCTGACCGGTAGAGTTGTGGCGGAAGTAGACGCTGAAAGTCCCGTTGCCGTGATCCACGATCTTTCCAGTGATGAGAAGGTTGAGCTTCACAGTCTTGATGTTGGAGTGGAAGTCCCCCCAGCCGAACATCTTCTTGAACTTGCCCGTCTTCACGATGGGCCTCCTCTTGGCCCGGGACCGCCCCTCGCGGGGGGAGGAGCCGGAAACGTTGTAGAGCCACTCCCACTGCTTGGAGTCCTCCTCGTGGAAGTCCACATCCAGAGACGTGAAGTTCTCCCTGCTGTCCAGCGTCTGAGCCAGGAGGCGGCCGATGGACAGAGCCTTGCTGCTCTCGGCCCAGTAGGTCTTCATCTTGGACTTGGTAGTCTCCCTCACGTCAGCATTTCCTGACCTCGAGTCCACACTGACCGCCTGGATGATGAAAACAAACAGAGAACATCACACGGTCATGGAGATGCCTCCAAGGTGGACTATGCAAGATGTGGAGCTGCAACTTCAGCTCAAACCTAAATTACAAATGTGGAACGTGACTTGGGTCCTCAAACGTGAATTGTGATATATTTTTCCTGAATATTTCCATAGTAGTAGGACAAAGAAACAATAATATTTTGATAATATTTTGTAAATGTATATATATATTTTTTTATAATAATTTGTATGACAATATTTTGCATAATATTCCCAGAATATTTCCATGACAGAAAGTTGTAATATTATAAAATATTGTAATTTTGTAATATTGTAATATCGGACATTTTTTCCAGCCTAATTTTGGAAAATGAGGTTGTGAGAAAAAAAAAAAAATTCTCGTAAAACTGCAAAAAATATTCTAATCAAATGACTTCTTTCTCATAATAATTTGGCGCCATTCCCTTAAAATGACCGCTGTTTTGTTTCATTTCAGCTCTACTAAATTTTCCTCTTACAATATTACAACTTTATTCTCCTGATTTTCTCGCAATCTAATTTTCTTTTAATATTTTTTAAATATGGTTTTTTTGTATTATTTCTATGTTATTCTTGTAAAGTTACTGCTGATTTTTACGTTTTTCCTGATTTTGTCAAATTTTTAAACACATTTTATTGTTAAATTATATTTTTAGAATGTTGGGTAGGCCACAAATGGACCCCGGGCCACACTTTAGACACCCCTTTCGTCTTTTTTCACCATTTTTATTTAATTTAATTTTTTTACATTTTTTCAAACATTTCAACTTCTCCTTTGTCTTCTTAAATAATCTTTTCAAAATATTATTGACGTTCTTCCAAACCGAAACCCCTCAACGCCCTGGCTGCGACTAGAAATTCTGTCCATGAAAGTAGTGAACAGAATCGGTGACAAAGGGCAGCCCTGGCGGAATCCAACCCTCACTGGAAACGGGTCTGACTTATTGCGAACCAAACTCTGACACCGGTCATACAGGGAACGAACCGCCTGGATTAGGTGGTCCGATACCCCATATTCCCGGAGCACTCCCCACAGTATTCCCCGAGGAACACGGTCGAATGCCTTTTCCAAGTCCACAAAACACATGTAGACTGGTTGGGCAAACTCCCATGCACCCTCAAGGACCCTGCCAAGAGTATAGAGCTGGCCCACTGTTCCACGACCAGGACGAAAACCACACTGGTCCTCCTGAATCCGAGATTTGACTATCCGGTGAATCCTTCTCTCCAGAACCCCTGAATAGACCTTACCGGGAAGGCTGAGGAGTGTGATCCCACAATAGTTAGAACACACCCTCCGGTCCCCCTTCTTGAAAAGCGGGACCACCACCCCGGTCTGCCAGTCCAGGGGCACCGACTCCGACGTCCAAGCGATGCTGCAGTCTTGCCAACCAAGACACGCCCACAGCATCCTCAAGGAACCCCGAGCGGATCTCGTCCACCCCCGGGGCCTTGCCACCAAGGAGCTTTTTGACCACCTCGGTAACCTCAAACCGGTGGAATTGAGGAGGTCTTCAAAGTATTCCCTCCACCGGTCCACAACCTCTCGAGTCGAGGTCAGCAGCACACCGTCCCCACCATACACGGTGTTGACTGTGCACTGCTTCCCCCTCCTGAGACGGCGGAAGGTGGTCCAGAATCTCTTTGAAGCCATCCAGAAGTCGTTTTTCATGGCCTCTCCGAACTCCTCCCATGTCCGGGTTTTTGCCTCAGTGACTGCCAGAGCCGCAGACCGCTTGGCCTTCTAGTACCTGTCAGCTACTTCCAGAGTCCCGTGGGCCAAAACGGCCTGATAGGACTCTTTCTTCAGCTTGACGGCATCCCTCACCACTGGTTTTTATTAATTACACTTTTTTCTTTAGAGATTTTTACAATTAATACGTAAAAATATCAGACCTCTGCATCTTTTGATATATATTCATTTATTTTTTCAAATTTTTCCAATTTTAAAATTATATGTAAAAATATCAGTGACCTCCTGCATCATTTTTTTTAAATATTATTATTTTTTAAAGTCTTTTTCTAACTTTAAAATTATATGTACAAATATCAAAGTGACCTGCAGTTTTTGATAAAAAAAATATTATTATTTTACAAATGTTTCCAATTTTAAAAATGTATGTAAAAATATCCCCTCCGTGAATCACCACCTTACCGCGGTGGAGGGGTTTGAGTGCCCGAGTGATCCTAGGAGCTATGTTGTATGCTTTATGCCCCTGGTAGGGTCTCCCAAGGCAAACAGGTTCTAGGTGACGAGCCAGACTAAGAGTGATTCAGAAGACCCATATGGAAAAAAACAAGAGGAGTGACCGCACCTCGCCCGGACGTGGGATACCGGGGCCTCACCCTGGAGCCAGGCCTGGGGGAGGGGCTCGCAGGCGAACGCCTGGTGGTCAGGTCTTCACCCGTGGGAACTGGCCGGGCCTAGCCCGAAGAAGCCACACGGGAACTCCCCCCCCCC
>QODF01000274.1:100183-179204 GCA_024372805.1 Oostethus manadensis
TTCCCCAGCCCTAAGGCGTAGGGAAGTGACCCTCTCGTTTACTGGGGATGACTCCAACACAGAGGCACCAAGCCGGGGGGCTAACAATAAGCCCACACCAGCTCGCCGCCTCTCCCCAGCGGCAACTCCAGAGAAGAACAAGGTCCAGCCCCTCTCAAGGAGTTTGGTTCCAGAGCCCGAACTGTGGGTTGAGGTGAGTCCGACTATATCTAGTCGGACTCACCTCAACCCACAGTTCGGGCAAAAAAAAATTTTTTTCCAAATGTTTACCATTTGAAAAAATATATGTAAACATTTTTTTTCCAATTAGGCCCCTGCATCCTATGATCTTTCGGTATTTAAGCGTTGAAGGTGGGTCGTGCTTGCGTCACAGAACTTCCTGTCTATCCGCGTTGAGGCTGCTGATTCTCTTTCAAAGACGTTGCAGGAGAGGCGACAACACCTCCGCGGGTGACCTCGCCACACCTTCGCCATCGTGAGAACGAGGCGTCGACGTTCGGTACTGACGACTGCAGAGGGCCGAACGCCTTTGCCGTCCCCTCCAAACCAAGATGGAGGGGCCTACCCTGACAGAGTACCGCACGCCGCCCGCCTGCTGAATGGGCCAACATGATGGATGAGTTATCAGGAAGAATCCCACAGATGACAGCGCCAAGTACACCCCCCCACCCGCCACCATCGCCGTTGAGGCCCGTGCGTCCGCTGTGCGTCCGCCGGCTGAGCTCGGTGACAGCAGATCCATCTGGCGGAAAGCCTCGGCGTTGTGTAGCTCGGCCGGCCCGATCAATAGTGTGAAAATAAGGTCTCGTTTCACGGGAAGCGTCGGCCCAGGTGCATTGTGGGAGGCCGCCGCCTCAAAGGGCTGCGGGAGTCGTGATAGCGATCTTCCCGTGAAGGACGCCACGGCTTTGTGGAAAAAGATGGCCTCCGGTTGTTTTGAAGAGAAGGGCGTGATGGACGAGCTGACGCCAGGGCGCCGTTTGTGGCGGCTTGGCGGTTACAGCCCTCGCCGGCCATGTGCATAGATCTTTTTTTTTATGCCAGAAAGGAAGCTGCAGGACTTTCAGAATAAAAGACTGACAAGGTGAAATATGAATTGGAGCGTTGCAGCGAGGTTTTGTGGCTCATCGGCGCAGTTAAACGCTGTTAATGACGCGCGTCTTTTGTCTAACACGCGTCTGCCACTGCCGTGATGTACTGTCCGGAGATAAATTCACAGCCGGCATCGGGCATGACTTCCCGCTCGGGATTTATTGCCGCCATTACGCTCTGACGCAAAGCTCCTTAAGGATGGCCGACTTCTATGAAGTAGCGTCTCGGAAAGTGCCGAGCAGGCAGTCGCACTCCTTTGAACGTGACGACGCACGCCAGACGCCACTTTCTCCACAGCGATTACGTAACGAACAGTGAAGATGGAAAAAATGTACTTCTTACTGACATTCGACCGAAAACACGTCGATGGTTTCATTTGAATATTTTCTAATTAAATAATATATAATATTTATAATATATATATATAGGGCTGTCAATCGATTAACATTTTAATCGTGATTAATGACACTTGGTCCATAGTTAACTCATTAAAATTGCATTCAATCGATGGTACTTTATTTTTAGTTGTCACATTTTTACACACTATTTGTAAACATGCAAATACTGTTTTTCTCATATTCTCTCTAGAACTTATATAATTTTACTATTATACTTACATAATTTAATGTAATGTAAATAATGCAATATATTATTTTCTACATATTGCATTGCATGAGTGTTTTATCTTTTTCTTCTACAATTAATCTGCTGTAACCAAGCAGTTTTCCTTGTATTTTAATATGGTCTGTCTAAAAGATATCAATACTGGAAATATGGACTATTCTTCAATTCAAAACAACAATTAGAAGTGCTCCAGTTTTTTCATGTTTAATGCAAGCGGTGTTTTGCCCCACTGTTTGACGGTCCTTGAACGCACCTTCTTTGTTCTTATGCGCTGCACGGATTACTAGAGTGTATTTTTCCCCTTTTTCCTTCACATCATATTTGCTTCCAGACGCCGATACTACGCGGGAATACATAAAGGTAGTGTCTGATCACCTTACTGAGTGCTAATGTGCATATTTGTGGGCTGCACCTTTCTGGAAGACAAAGCCGTCCTGCAGGCTGGGACTGGTGGATGGTGGTTCTGCATTTTCATTTGATGTTTTTCCCGTCATGGTTTTACACATTACTTAATAAATTAGATCGCTAAAATGTACGTATGCTTTACTGAGGCATTCAAATCGTTCCCGGTGGCTAGATAGTTCTACTAGCTCGACTACCTAGCACGACTAATGCTATTTACAGCCATTCTCGACTTCAGCCACGGTCGTTCCTCAAACAAAATGGAAAAGACAAAGACAATACAGAGAGATCAAAGCCAAATGAAAAAGACAAAAGACAAAGCAGAAAGATCAACACCAAAATGGAAAAGACAAAGACAATATAGACAAATCAACGCAAAATGGACAAAACAAAGACAAAACAGAAAAATCAACACCAAAATGAAAAAAATAAATACAATACAGAAAAATTAATGCCAAACTGGAAAAACAAAGACAAAACAGAAAAAGAATACGACTACATTTGTGTATTTTAGTATTATCGATTCTCTTCATATTTCCACATCCATATTTCCTTTTCATTTTGGCACTCCTGTGATTCCATAGTATCCAGTATATCTAGCATAGGGTCACCTCTTGAAGGCAAGCAGTAGTTAGCCGTGACGCCACATTTGGTCTACATAACAAAGTTCTGCTTCACTTTTCCTATTCCGAGTCATGAAAGCATCAAGTGATTCCAGATGCTTCTCGGTAAAAGTGGGTTAAGTCTCCACAGAGGACCGCCATCACATGAAGGAAGCTGCATTTCGCACACACCCACGCACACACTTAACATGAGTGCACGTGCATGGACACGAGTCACCTCCAAACTTCTGCAGGAGGATGTTGCGGAAAGAAGGACACGGTGATGGGATGACGCTTGTGCTCGCGCCGTAGTGCTTCACGTAGTCTGTCAGCGTGACACGTAATTAGCTGGCACGTAAAAGCGGCGGAGGATTAGACGCACAATCACACACGGTGTGGGAGGGGCGCGGGCCCACTTGGAAGATTAGGACACCAACCTGTAATCCAACCTGGGAGATTCGAACACATCACAGAACCCACCCCTCCCCCTCTTTATATGTGCGCGCCCTGAAGGCGATTGGACGGAAGGAAGGCTGCGTTTGATGGTCAGCAGTCACACTCGCATGACTTTTGCCTTAAGAGACAATATTGGGAGTGGTTGGGCCGGTTTAATAATAAGCCTGCAATGCTTAATCTTCACCACCGGGGGCAGCAGAAACAAGTTGCTGACTTTTATGCCAAAGCATTATTTATTCATGGAGACGCAGGGCGTGTCCTAAGGTTTTTATTGTCCCTGCTGCACTTCTTTTTACACTTACACACGACACTTGTAAATGTTATGTTAAAATGTGGCTTAAAAACAAAGTTTACACTACTTCACTTCTTTTTACACTAGCATGACACTTAAGAATGTCGTCGCTCGCAATATCGTGGTTTTGATTATCACTTCATCACACTGAGGTGTTCCCTCCCCCCAGAAATTCATGAATTTATGAATTTATTGTATGGTGGTAGACTATGGTCCATTATTGGTCAAAACATATTGAAGTACAAGTGATATGTAGTATTCTGGTCACTAGGCGGCCGCAATGACACAAAACACTGGGACATTGCCTTACATTATGTCACATTACCTTAACACTGAACAAAAGCCAGCCATTAAATGTCCCACATGTTAGAGAGAGAGAAAAAAAGTCTCCTCCCATTTAGTGCGGAAGTGGTAGTTTCTTTAGCTTCTTAAGCTTCTAGAAGAAATAAATTTGAGGCAAACAGGTTAGCTCACTAGCTTGCTAACTACCGGCCATCTCAAGTGCGAGAGTGCAGCGTGATGTTAACAATGAATAACAAGATTTTAAAGGACACTATAGGGGTGTTATTTCATGTTACAGGGCTCTATGGTTAAAACCCATATTGACAAATTCATAAATTGGTTTTCTGTGCTCTACCTATAAAATTGAATCGTGGAAAGTCATTTATGGCAGTCAGGTCTGGAACCAATTAATGACTATAAATACCGCCTAAAAACAAGGTTGATATTTTATATTTATAACACCACTCCAGTTAATTTTACACTTACAAATGTTAAGCTGTGACTTAAAAACATTCATTCATTCATTTTCTGTACCGCTTATCCTCATTAGGGTCACGGGGATGCTGGAGCCTATCCCAGCTGGCTTTGAGCGAGAGGCGGGCTACACCCTGGACTGGTCGCCAGTCAATCGCAGGGCGACTTAAAAACAAAGTTAACATTTCATATTAAATACAGTTTCACATCTTCTCGCACTAGTGTGATGTTTCAAGATATTAAAATGTGATACAATGTGACCTGTACACTTGGTAAAGCTTTTTTGATGGCCACATTTGGACACTGGAACAGATGAATCCTATGATGAATAAAAGGTGAGGTGCAAAAAGGTGTTAGATTGCAGAGCATGCACACATGCATGCATACATGCAGCTTACAGTACATGGCTTTATAAAGCCGTTCATGGGGGAAAAGCGATGCAGCCGAGCAGACATCATACGGATGCTGACAGTAGCAAAGATCATCAGTTATCCAGGAGGATAAGAGCAAACGATCATCTGTCACACAAACGACCCCGAAAGAAAAACACGACGTGTGAAGCATTAATGTCGTTGTCGCCGATGCCATTATTAAAAAATACAAAATTGGTATATTTTGTAGGGACTGCAGTTGCTGTATAGCAAATATATAAAATACCACTACATGTAATTGAGTGTGTCATTCTTCCGGCTCTGCTCCTGTTCATGACACGAATGACATTAGAGGCTAGGAAATCTATATTTGATGTTTCATGTGAGCAGTTGATCCGTGTCAAGCAAGTGTAATGTTCCTTTAGGCGGGCGCGCTCATGCATTTCTTTTTATCTGACAAACATACATGACATAAAGAGCAGGATGCCTTGAACACGCAACGCTTTTTTACAAGATCATCGCATCTGCAGTGCATTTAAAGGCTCAGAAGCGCACATTTTGCAGTGAAAAGGTCGTTTTCTCCTGCTCAATGCCGCTTGTCTTGCTGCTGTTCTGCAGCTCAGACATAAAAATACACTTTTTGCTTTTAAAATGTTCCATTCCTTACACACTTGGGCCAGCTCGGACATGAGACGTAATTTATTGTTTAAGATGTTCAGTTTGGCACTGTGACTGGCTGACATCTTTATTAAAACGTTATGTATTATTGTTATTATTATTATTACATACTGTATACATTGTATTACTGTCTGCATTGTAATGGGTGTGACCAGGATGGACAGGATCAGGAATGAGTACATCGGAGGGACAGCACGTGTTTTTAGAGATGGTTCAGACATGTGCAGAGGAGCGATAGTGAATACGTTGGTAGAAGGATGCTGAGTTTTGATTTGCCAGGAAGGAGTCCTAGAGGAAGACCAAAGAGAATGAAGTGAAAGAGGACGTGAAGGTAGTTGGTGTGAGAGAAAAGGATGCAGAAGACAGGGTTAGATGGAGGCTGCTGATTAGCCCTGGCGACCCTCTAAGGGATTAGTCGAAAGGAAAAGAAGAAGACTGTTTTCATAGTTAATGTATTGCTTCTGTTAAACTATGGAATCACAGGAGTGCCAAAACTAAAAGAACATAGATGTTGAAATATGAAGAGAATCAATAACAAAAAATATGCAAAGGCTATTCATTTGTTTTTTCTGTTTTGTCTCTGTCTTTTGCATTTGTTCCATACAAGCTGGCGAGTAAAAGTAAAAGCAAAAGCTGTGTGTGTGTGTGTGTATGTGTTGGGAAGGCTGGAGGAGGGGGCATTGTTTTGCCTTTGCTTTTACTCGCCATTTTGTATGGAACACATGGAAAAGACAAAGACACAACAGGAAAAGCAACAACAAAATGGAAAAAATAAAGACAATACAGAAAAAGCAACGACAAAAAGCAGAAAAATAAGACTGCATATATTTTTTAAATTATTGTCTCTCTTAATATTTCCACATGTATTCCCTTTCAATGTTGGCACTCCTGTGATTCCATATTAAACAGGTGGTGATATCGAACAAATGGTATCAGCATTGCCAAATAATTTGATTTATGCATACACTCATGCTCAAATTTTTAAGACTGGTTAAAAAATGCAAACATTCCCATTCTGCACTGTTGGGTCCTCAGGAGGTTCTAAGTAGAGCTTCAAAATGCAAAAAGGAGAAAAGGGAGTGACAGATTTTGAGTAAGCAATTTATTGCAAAGAAGGATTAAAGTGAAATATGATGTTTGTCAGCCAATTGAAAGGTTTAAGACTATAACCTTTAAAAGCCAAAATCTTGGCCAAAATGGGGTTTGAAAGCCCGCGACCCTAATGTGGATAAGCGGTATAGAAAATGAATGAATGAATGAATGAATGAATGGGGTTTGAAAGTGATTTAGTGTCAGGTATTTACCCTGTCATGACCTCTTGATGGCAAAGGCAAAAAAGCTTTCTCTCTTTGAACGCGGTGGGATTGTTAGGCTGCATATGCAAGGCCTCTCGCAGCCCCAGCGCCAGTGCTGCTGAGGTTGGACGCAGTAAGACACAACTTCTTCCAACATCCTGGTGGTTGTGAAACAAAAAAATGGTGGACCCAAAAAAACGTCAAAAAAGAAAAGCCCGGAGCTGGAGAATCCCATTGGCTTTCTGTCAAAACACAGAACCATCTTCGGCTCAAATGAAGGTTGTTATCGGTGCCGAGTGCAGTCCAATAACCATCAGCCGGCGTCTGTGAGAGAAAGCTTTTAAGAAGAAAAAATGTCTGTAAAGGTCTCGCCTCGTTCAGTGATACAAAATTGCCCATTTGGAATTTTCAGCAGAGCACCAAACATGGGACATTGAAAGGTGGAAGAAGGTTTTATTCTCCCTTGACAGTCCTGATGGCTTCCAACGTTACTGGCACGACAAGGAGATCCCACCTGAGATGTTTTCCACATCATGATCCTTCATTGCAACTATGAAGTTTCCGGTTGTGCAGGGGCGTCAAACAGCAGCTGGTTATGTGGAGATGTTGCAGTGGGGCGTCCTTCATGACCGACGGACCTGGTCTGCGTGGTAATGAGTGGCTTTTTCAACAGGACAACGCTGCACTTCACAAAGGACCTCTTCCAGAGGAATAAGCTCACACTTTTGAAGCATCCTGCGTGCTCCCCTCGTCTAAATCCAATGGAGAACATTTGGGGATGGACGGCAATGGAAGTTTACCAAAATGGACATCAGTTCCACTGAGTGAAGCCACCTGCCACCTCCCACTGCTTCTGTAAATTCTTGCACTTTTTCTAAAAAAGTGTAATCAGGAGTGTATGTGAGATTCATCCGTCCATCCATCCATTTTCTATACCGCTTATCCTCATTAGGGTCGCGGGTATGCTGGAGCCTATCCCAGCTGACTTTGGGCGAGAGGCGGGGTACACCCTGGACTGGTTGCCAGTCAATCGCAGGGCAGACAAACAAACATTCACACTCTAATGGACAATTTAGAGTGGCCAATGAACCTAACATGCATGTTTTTGGAAAGTGGGAGGAAACCGGAGTACCCGGAAAAAACCCACACACGCACGGGGAGAACATTCAAACTCCACACAGAGACGCCCAACGGAGATTCGAACCCTGAACCTCCTGACTGTGAGGCCAACATGCTACCCACTCATCCACCGTGCAGCTGGATTAATGTAATATTTATAAAAATAAATATCACATAAATATATACAGTACATTCAAATTATATAAATCCATATTTATTATCTTAAGATAGATTAGTGTCAATTTGAATGTATGTTGCTGTTATGTGTTTATTACCATCAACACTAATAACCCAAATATCTATTGCTCAATAGTATCTTGTACGCCTACATATTATATATACTGTACAGTAAATCCAAGAATGAGTTATAATTCATGATTGATATGATCATGGTATAATAAGGAGTATTGATAAGATGTATAACGGATTAATAATACCGCATATTGCACGTGTGTGTAGGTGTAGTATCTTGTTCATGTATTATGATGTATAACATGCTGCACTTTGTATAAATACAGTATAACTGGCTGTAGTGTTACAAGTCGGTGTATTTTGATTTCTGTGTATTTTCTGTGGCTCAAAATAAACAATCAATGTAAATGGTAACATTTGTTGTTGGTATTTTATTTTACAGCAGTTAGTTTGCCTTTGCACTTTGACCAATCATTTTGCATTTTGCACTTTGACCAATCATTTTGCATTTTGCATTTTGACCAATCATTTTATTCGCCTCAAGTAGCAGTCCGGGCGCGTGATGTGCCTCTAAGCAGCACAATGACAGTCCATTTTTGGGATAATTAAAAAAAATATTCTCTTCTGCTTTTCGCTCTTCTTCTTCTTCCTCTTAAAAATACTTTTTTTTATTGCAGTTCACCCTCACTGTAAAAATAAAAAAAATAAAAATAAATGTTTCCTTCCTCTAAAGCTCTTCTTATCACAGCAGCAGTACAACATTTTACAACCCGGACACCTCATTTGCATTTACATTTCATTCTCGCACGCACACACACGCACACGCACACTGTATTAAAGAGTGTGTTAATATGATTCCAGGTTGGAGAGTGTGTCTTCCTGGGACATGTCGACAAGATAACACAACAAGAGTCCACGCAGGACCAACTATCGCACACTCCACACGCCTGCTGTGATAAGACGCACGCCGCCCCGCTTTCTAACCGCCAGATAAACATTCTATACACACACGCGCACACACACACACACACACTGCAGCTTTAATAGAAGTCACCGGGATGCACACAAAGCCAGGTGTGTGTGTGTGTGTGTGTGTGTGTGTTGTATGAAAGTGCATAGTAAACATTTTGATACGAGATTAAAGATGGCGACAGGAAGTAAGTCACTGCGTTCACTGAGAAGGTTTCGTTGTGCGCTCGGACAGCCCGTGAGGGTTTCAGATGGTCTTCTAAGGTTTAGGTGTCCTCCTAAGAGGTTCAGGGTTTTACACTCTGATCGGAGGCTTAGGTCTCCTTCTAAGGGGGTTTGGGACCTTCACTAAGGGCTGTAGGCCCACAGCCAGGTGGACTGGTAGTGAGGGTTTTGGTCTCTCTTGATAAGGTCAAAGATTTTTATCAGGGGTATGGTTCACCCACAAAGGTATTAGGTCCCCAGTTAGGATTTAGTGGTCCCAAAGGGTCTTGGGTGCCCTCAAGTCTTTCATCTGTATCTGTCTATCAATCTGTCTATCTAAACCCTCGGACTCTAGCTAAGGTTTTAGGTCTTCCACTAACATACAAGGTGGCCTGTTACTGGGGGTTTAGGTGTCTCTCAAAGAGGTCTAAGACTTTTATTTGGGGTTAAGGGTTAAGGTCCCCACTTAGAATTTAGTGGTCCCAAAGGGTCTTGTGTGCCTTCAAGTCTTTCAAAAGTATCTATCCATCTATATATCTATGGTCCTCCTGCAAAAACTGTTACTCTGGCTAAGGTTGTAGGTCTTCCACTAACATACAAGGTGGCCTGGTACTAAGGGTTCTGGTCTCTCTCAATGAGGTCTAAGACTTTTATCAGGGTAGTATATGGAATGTACCCCCAAATGTTTCAGGTCCTTTTAAGGTTAAGGGCTCTCACTAAGTGTCTAACAACTTAGGGTCTAGGCCAGCCATTGGGTTATAAAGGCTTCCATTTAGGGTTTAGGGAGCAGGACTCCCATTGAGGAATGGGTTTTGTTCTAGAGTTTAGAAATCTCACCAAGTCCCACTAAGGTCTTCCACTGATGTTTAAAGACTGATGTTTGAAGGTAGTATTTTTAAAGTTTTCCTACTTACTCGCGTCTTTAAAGATGGATATCCCTCCGATTCGGTGCCCTGGCCTGGCTAACCTATCTTTCCTAACTTCCTAGGATAACTTCCGGGTATCCTGTCTAACTTCCTGGTGACTTCACAACTTCTTCATATGCTGGCTAACTTCCGGGTATCCTGGCTAACTATCTAACAGCCTGGCTAACTTCCTGGTGACTTCACAACTTCTTCATATGCTGGCTAACTTCCGGGTATCCTGGCTAACTATCTAACAGCCTGGCTAACTTCCGGGTATCCTGGCTAACTATCTAACAGCCTGGCTAACTTCCGGGTATCCTGGCTAACTTCCTGGTGACTTCACAACTTCTTCATATGCTGGCTAACTTCCGGGTATCCTGGCTAACTATCTAACAGCCTGGCTAACTTCCGGGTATCCTGGCTAACTATCTAACAGCCTGGCTAACTTCCGGGTATCCTGGCTAACTATCTAACAGCCTGGCTGACTTCCTGTTATCCTGGCTAACTAGCTAACAGCCTGGCTAACTTCCTGTTATCCTGGCTAACTAGCTAACAGCCTGGCTACTGTCCTGTAATCCTTGCTAACTTGCTAATAGCCTGGCTAACTTCCTGGTATGCTGGCTAACTATCTAACAGCCTGGCTAACTTCCTGGTATGCTGGCTAACTATCTAACAGCCTGGCTAACGTCCTGTTATCCTGGCTAACTTGCTAATAGCCTGGCTGATTTCCTGGTATCCTGGCTGCCTTGCTAATAGCCTGGCTAACTTCCTGTTATCCTGGCTAACTTGCTAATAGCCTGGCTAACTTCCTGGTAACATGTCTAACATCCTGATATCCTAACTAACTTTTTGGTTGTCTGGCTAACTTCCTGGTAGCCTGGCTGACTTTTTGGGCTAACTCTCTGGGAGCCGGGCTAACTTCCATTTATCCTAGCTGACTTCTCTGGTGTTCGGAAAGCATTTTTCCTTTGCATTTGTTTTTGATCCTGCAGCGTTGGCATGATTTCTGCATTTTTACTTTTTGCAGCATTTTTCCAATGCTTGGGTTTCACGGTGTTGGCTCACTTCTGTGTTTGGACCCCGTGCCGCACCTTGGACACGCCTGATTTAACGGGATGCTGTAGTACTTGCTACGCCTTTAACACGAGCACTTAGTGGAGTCTGAATCTGGGGGTCTTCCATCAAGGTGTGAGGTGTTTGGGTCTGGCCGTGGTATCAAAGTGCGACCCGAGGCTGCGAGGGATGATGACAAATCACAGAGTGCGTCCACGTTTGCTATCTGTGGAGGAGTTGAGGGCACAATTACCGGCGTGACCTGCGAGAGGATAAACACCGGTGATGTGTGAGAGGACAGTTTGAAGAAGCAGAAGCTCGCCAGCGTTCCCCTGCTAGCCAGAGGAGGAAATGCATAATATCTTTTCACACACCGCTTGCTTCAAAGCCGGCCAAAGTTAAGTTTGCGAGGTTCCCGCGGTTCTGACAGGCTGCTGAAGGAGCCGCGGGCGGCGGCTTAGGATCAAGCAAACAATTGGAGCATCCCATCAAAGCATGGAAAGGACGTTTGCTAGCCGGAAAATTCATCACGTGACCCGCCGAGGACAGTAACGTGTAACGTGTGGAACGCACACGTGACGGTGATGATGTTACGAGCGAGGACGTGCTCCTTGAAGGCGGCGTGAGGATGGGGCGGGGGCGGTGGGGGGTGATTAGCGAGTTTAGCCAACTGTGAAATTGAGTTTATGCTTTTCAAGATGGCAATTTCAATTGGATAATGGGAATTAAGTTGTAGAGAATAATTAATAGTAATTGACTTCTTTCCATCACTATGCAAATTGAACACTGATAACGCCACGGGAGCTTTTTAAGGCCGACGCAAGTTTGCGCGGATTACAGCCGCCGCTGCTGTTCTTCCACGATTGCTTTGTTGACACCTTCATCAACCGAGGAGGAGGAGGAGGAGGAGGGATGGGGACCGGGAGCGGGGAGGGGTCTGGCGGGATTAAAGCAATTGGTTTGTCACAAAGCGTCAAGACGGCCACTTTTTAAGCTTTTTTTGCCATTATCATAAATGACAACATGGATACGCATATGAAAAAGAACACACTCCATCACAACATCAGCATTTAAAGCAAACCCGTGAACGCCCAAACACACAGAAGTGGAGGCAACAAGGAGAGCCGTCACTCACCAGCGAGATGACTGACAGCAGCAGAGCGCGGCGCCACGTGCTCGTCATGTTGGACCGGCCAGCGCGTCGCCTGCTGGAAAAGCCTCCCGCTGACCCAACTTGATCGGAGGAGGGTGCCAGAAGGGGGCGGGAGGGGTTGGGGGGGCGGGGAGGCGAAGGGGGGGCAGTCCCGAGAAGGGAGACGGAGGAGATGTTCTCAGGAGACGGATGCAGAGTTTGGGAGGCTGAGCTGATGTTTGTACATGAGAGGGGCGGCGTGGAGGGATGCTTTATACCCGCACTCGGGGATGCAGGATGGGAGGGGCGATGGTGGGGGGGGGCTGTGAAGGACTTTGGAGAGGCAACTTGTCCTGTCGTGTCCACAGGATGCCCTCTAGTGGCCTACTTGGAAACAAACATTAGAAATGAAAGCGTGTAGACCTCCACCAAGGCTGGGTTCACTTAAATTGTCCCCCTGTTTATCAATTAAAATGCCTCAGAAACACAACCTCATGTCATTTCAGCGATTCAAATGCCATTTCTGCCATTTTAGACAAGCTTTAAAATGATATACATACTTAAAAATGTCTCTCCAACTTCTTCCCACGTGTGCACATATTTCCCATAAACGGAAAGTTGCACACAAGACAATATAACCCAATATAATGTAATAATAATGATGATCATAATTTTAAAAAAATCAAGCTGTCATTCACCACACTGTCCGTTTCTCAGCTTGGAACACAACAACTTCTGTCCATAAAATACAAAGAAAGCAAAAAAAAAAAAAAAACGCTCCAGTAAGTGCACAGATAAGACGAAAAGGTCGAAATCAATTTTCTAAATGGCAGCACGTTGCACTTGAATGCAGCACGATAGCATCTCTGTTAAAGATAGCTCTTGGCTGGACATAAAACCACACTTTGTTAGCTTTGCCGCTCCCAAAGAATCAATGAGGGAAACGTTTAAAATAACATAGTAACATAACATCACAATGCAGTTCGCCGTCTCGGAACTTCATCCAGCGGGAAACCACGGATGTCAGAAAAAGGACACTTTTGGTGTGACATCTTCATCCCCAAAAGT
Organism: Oostethus manadensis; assembly: GCA_024372805.1. Classification (NCBI taxonomy): domain Eukaryota; kingdom Metazoa; phylum Chordata; class Actinopteri; order Syngnathiformes; family Syngnathidae; genus Oostethus; species Oostethus manadensis. Next base: position 113,394 of record QODF01000274.1, read on the forward strand.
CTTTTTTTCCAACTCAAAATTCTACACAAAATAACCCAAAATGACAAAACAAACATCTCATATTATGTGTATACATGAACCCCCAAAACCCCCCCCTAATATGCTTGACAGTCACCAACGATTCTGTCACTTCTGGCTTCACTCCCAAAGGGAAAAAAGAATCAACCTCAAGACTCTACTAAATATAACCCATAATGACCAAGCGAAAGCGTTACATTTATTTGTTTGTAAACACGTGGTGTGTTTAAAGTGCTCCAAAGTGATGAATGATGGAATCCAACCATTCAAAATGGATTCAAGTTATATATTTTGAAATATACTTTGAATGTACAGTAGTGTTGAAAATAATAGCAGCGCCATGTGACTAACCAGATGAAGTACTGGTATTAGTATATTTTATTGCTACATGGCTAACAAGTTACCAGTAGGTGCAGTAGATTCTCAGAAAACAAACAACCCAGCATTCATGACATGCACGCTCTTAAGACAAGTGCAATTGGCCAATTATTTGGAACTACTGTATATATAAAAAATGTGCTTCCACTGTGTGTCCAAATTCAAGGGACTGGACATGAATTATAAAAGGCCCGCATGGCCCAGCAAGAGCAAAGAATGGCATAAAAAATAATTGTATGATTATTGCATTATAATTGTATGCATGGCTGGAATGTACCATCAGAGTGTTGGAATTTCAATCCGTTTTCTGAAATGTGAAAAGTTCCAGCGTGTACAATTTTGGTGGTTTGAATCTATTTTGGGAAAAGGCAGCAGAACAGACAACGACGACTAACGTGAGCGTGTTTTCACCGTGTCCGTGTTTATTGTCGCGTATTCTTCTCGCACACACAAACAAACAACCTGTACAAAAACAGACGAGCTTTTCTCTTTTTTTGCCTTTGGCATTTTGCTCATTTGTGTTTGTTTCTTTTTTTTTTTTCTTCCACCACAGAATTGGCATCAGGACAGGAAAAAAAAAAATCGTACACCCACTTTTCAATATTCAAACTAAACATTTTCTGCGTAATACAAAATAAATGTACACGTTCTTCCTCCTCCTCCGGCGAATCAAATCGACAGCGTAAACATCTCCCACGTCACCCTTCATTTCCTTTCCACGCTAATTAGAAGGAGAATAAATGAGTTTGTTAGCCTCTCACTGCGTCGTGGTTGGACCCTTTCAAGTAGAAAAACTGCAAGTAAGGCAGAAGAAAATGACGATTACTTCATTTTGACTTGTTTTTTTACTGAAATGAACTTGAGGAGAAAGAAGTTGCATGCGGCCGCTAGAGGTGGGCGGATTGGTCCAAATATCAAAACCGTCAATACCATGGCTTGTATGGGAAACTAGAACAATCTGTGTTTTTCAAATACGTGAACATAATGGTTTGTTTGTTGGCGGAGAGGGCGGCGGAAAGGAGCCGCCATCTTTGTAATGACTGTTTCTCACCTTCTTTATCAAATTGCTTTCGCTCGCAAATGTCTTTGGCCCCGTGGTGGGTTGTTTACGCCATTTTGCGTAACACAAACTCGTTTGTGAAATTAGTGCATGAAAACCAAGGCAAAATTTTGGCGAAAATTTCATCGCAAATGTTTGTAAGTTTTTGTATGTTGGAAAGTTATGGTTTGACTGTATTTTCTATACATTGTTAGCTTTGGGGGCAAAAAATATAAACAAGGACAAAATTTCCTCCTCCGTGAATCACCGCCTTATCGTGGTGGAGGGGTTTGAGTGCCCGAGTGATCCTAGGAGCAATGTTGTCGGGGGCTTTATGCCCCTGGTAGGGTCTCCCAAGGCAAACAGGTTCTAGGTGACGGGCCAGACTAAGAATGATTCCCATATGAAAAATAACAAGAGGAGGGACCGCCCCCCGCCCGGACGTGGGACACCGGGGCCTCACCCTGGAGCCAGGCCTGGGAGAAGGACTCGCAGGTGAGCACCTGGTGGCCAGGCCTTTACCCGTGGGGCCTGGCCGGGCCTAGCCCGAAGAAGCCACACGGGAACTCCCCCCCGCAGACCCACCACCTGCAGGGGCAAGCATAAGGGTCCAGTGCATTGCGATTTGGGCAGTGGTCGAGGGCGGGTGTCCGGGCGACCTGGTCTTTGGCGGCCAAATTTTGTTCTTGGGACACGATACGTCACTTCTCTGATGGGGAAGGAGCCCGAGCTTGTGGAAGAGGCGGAGACATCCCGATTAGATATAGTCGGACTCACCTCAACCCACAGTTTGGGCTCTGGAACCAAATTCCTTGAGAGGGGCTGGACCTTGTTCTACTCTGGAGTTGCTGCAGGGGAGAGGCGGCGAGCTGGTGTGGGCTTATTATTAGCCCCCCGGCTTGGTGCCTCTGTGTTGGAGTCATCCCCAGTAAACGAGAGGGTTATTTCCCTACGCCTTAGGGCTGGGGAAAGGGTCCTGACTGTGGTTTGTGCGTATGCGCCGAACGGCAGTTCAGAGTACCCAGCCTTCTTGGAGTCTATCAGAGGGGTTCTGGAGAGCACCCCAGCTGGTGACTCCATAGTTCTACTGGGAGACTTCAACGCCCATGTGGGCAATGACAGTGTGACTTGGAGGGGCGTGGTTGGGAGGAACGGCCTCCCTGACCTGAACCCGTGCGGTGTGTTGTTGCTGGACTTCTGTGCGAATTACAGTTTGTCCATAACAAACACCATGTTCGAACATAAGGATGTCCATAAGTGCACTTGGCACCAGGACACCCTAGGTCGCAGGTCTATGATCGACTTTGTGGTCGTATCATCAGACCTGCGTCCGCATGTTCTGGACACGCGGGTGAAGAGAGGGGCTAAGCTGTCAACTGACCACCACCTGGTGATGAGTTGGATTAGATGGCGGGGAAGGATGCCGGACAGACTTGGCAGACCCAAACGCGTAGTGAGGGTGTGCTGGGAACGTCTGGCAGAGTCTCCCGTTCGTCGAGTCTTCATCTCTCATCTCCGGCAGAGCTTCGCCTGCATCAAGAGGGAGGACCAGGATATTGAGTCCGAATGGGCCGTATTCCGTGTCTCCATTGCTGAGGCAACCAGTCGTAGTTGCGGCCGCAAGGTGGTCGGTGCCAGTCGTGGTGGCAAGCCCCGAACCCGATGGTGGACACCAGGGGTTAGGGCTGCTAACCCCATTGTTATCTAAAAATTTGTTATCGAATGATAACAAATAGTTGTTGCTTTTGTTGACTTATTTTGTGCTACTGTTTTTGTTTTGCCCGCGACCCTAATGAGGATAAGCGGTATAGAAAATGAATGAATGAATGGATAAATGTTTTTGTTTTGCTCAAACTATTGTGTGTACTAAAAGGGGATACTAACTGTGGGGTATTATTGTGACGGTGTCCCGTACGGTATCTACAGTCGTCCCTCGTTTAACCCGGTTAATTGGTTCCAGACCTGCAAAGGATAAATTAATTTTCAGGATAAAGGATTCAATGTCAATAGACGGAACCTTTTCATAGTTAGAGCATATAAAAACCTGACTTTCTAAATATGTTTTTTAAGCATGATTAGAGCCCTGTAGACTTGAAATACCAACCCTTAAGTCACCCTTACACTCCTATTCTTTTTTCATATTAATTGCAACTCTTATCTGTGGGGGCTGGAGACGGCCGTTGGGCTAACGAGTTCGCCGCTAGTTTATTTCTACTAAACCTAAGAAGCCAAAAACTTACCACTTCCACACTGAATGGGAGGACACTTTTTCACTCTGTCATGGCTGACTTCATAGAGTGTTAAGGCAGTGGTTCTCAAATATTTTTTGTTGCCATGCCCCCCGGTGGGACAGAAATGTTTTTGCGCCCCCAGTTAGAAAGCCGATAGTATCCATTGATTTGCCCCAAGAAAATGCAATAAAATGGGGACCAGTGAAGCATATAAGCATATTCAGAGTCAAACTGTATTTGAGAACCACCGTGTTAAGGTAACGTAATGTAAGCTAATATTTTATGTCATCACCGCCACCCAGTCACCAGAAGACAACACATTGTTTGTATTTCGATGTGTTTTGACCAACAGTAGACCAAAGTCTACCACCTAAACATTGTTTATTCATTAATTACTTTTTCTAAAAACGCGATGTTGCGAGGGATGACGTTTTTGTTGATACAAAAATCTCCGTGTTCTTCAGAAATGACCAAAACGATCCATCCATCCATTTTCTGTCCCGCTTGGTCTCACTGGGGTTGCGGGTATGCTGGAGTCTATCCCGATCCAAAAACCGAGGATACATTTTTGTGAACATTTTTCAATAATAATAATGAAAAAAAACCCAAAAACAAATGATAAGGAAACCGGGGTTTGGCTGTACTTGCCTGTATCCAAATGGTATCGGCATGATACCACGATTTGCAGTATCTCCCACCCCTTGTGGCCACAAACGCAGGTGATGACAGAAGACCACACACCACAAAAGGCCCCTGTTCCACGCGCCTTCCTGCTCCGTGCCCTGCACTAATATAGTGCACGTTCAACACAGCCTGTTTCCATGGCGACGTGTCCCTCTTTTGTCCGTCATCCACTGCCAGGAGTTTGGAGTCCGGGCAAGGATTGAGGAGAAGGAATTCTAAACCCCTTTATGGAGACCCCCCCCAATCACCCACATCCCTCCTCATCCTCTTCTTCTTCCCTGCTGCGACTTTTGGCAAAGCAGGAAGCGTCGCAGCATCCTAAGCCTCCAGCCACTCAGCAGAAAAGTCTTCTGCTTCTTGTGTTGGGAAAGTTAACTGGATGATGGGCCAAAAAAAAGGCATTCAACAAAACACTGCAGAGGTCATGAAGGCTCTTGCAAAAACAAACATGTAAAAAAAAGGAGGGGGGAAGGGACGACTCCCTTCATGCTGCACACAAAAAAAACTCAACGGTGAAGCCATGCGTCCCCCCCGCACGACTACATGTCCGTGTCCCCGTCGTAGGCCAGCGTCAAAGGTTTGAGACGATTGTTTTGCTGCCTCTGTCTCTGAGGTCTCTTTGGCTTCTTGCTGCATCAATGAAAGACAACATTATTATTATTATCATTATTAATAATGTTGAGGCAGTACTTACTAAAAACCACAACAATAAACCCACTGTTACCCCCATTATCTTTGTGCCTAATAAAGAGGTCAACAGGGACTTCCAAGGCTCAAGCTATGATGCTGCTGCCCCCTGCTGGAGATATCGCAACATTACATTTTTTACAACCTCCTAGCTAAGCGTCTTACTATCGAAAGCGTTCTACAGAGCTGTGTTTCATACAATTAAACATACTGTCCAACATTAAGATTAAACACAAACACAGACCAAACACAGATGGAGGGGAATGGAATGGGTGCGATGTCATCAGTCGGCCGCAAGAGGGCAGCAAAGCGGCTTGGGTGTGGCTGTCATGTTGCTTTAAAAGGCAATTATATTTAAACGGACATTATTTCTTGACCAATCACGGACGTAGAGGCAACATTTGTCGGAGACGCAATACAATGCATCCATGATATTCACAGATAATGGACCTACCAACAAAGAGGCCTAAAAATGCCTGGTTAAAATACGCAACCCACTCCTAGTAAACACATTTACATGGAAAGTTGTCGACACACGGGTGCTCGACAAAAACTCCAGTCCCACTAAATCATGGGTGCTCGACAAAGACTTGAGTTTCACTGACACATGGGTGCTCTACAAAGAGTCGCGTTTGACTGATGGCAAATAAACGAATGGCCGTGTTTTCCCTTAAATCAGAAGAATAAAAATTGTGATTGTTTAGAACAGTCTTCAAACTGTGCGGGGGGTGTTATGACAGACTCGTAATAACACCAGACAGACAGTCCTACCACGAACACTTTTCATTATTACCATATTTTTCGGGTTGGGGTGCGCTGGAAATCATTTTATCTCCAAAAAGGGGGCGCTGCAATAAAAGTTTGCGAACCCCTGTTTTAGAAAAATAGGGAAGGATCTGCTGCACAGAATCGAGCGCCCCCTACTGGGTCTACACTACTTTGTTCCTCACCTTCTCCATCATCTCACCCTGCTATTCAGGTTGGTCATATGACCCCCTCGGGGGGGAAAGGTCAAAAGCGGCAGGCACTTTAACTGGAGGGGGTGTGCTGGGAGGGGTTTCGTCGGGGGGGCAAGGCTAGTTGTGAACCCTCCACTTCCTGGTTAGCTGCTGACGCTGCTCTGAGCCAGCTCTTGGCAGTCGGGACAGGTGTAGACCATCCCGGGGGGGTTCTGGCCCGTCCACACCGCCGTCCCGTTGGCGCCGCACTCTTGGGCCGCAAGAGAGCGATGCACCCTGGCACAGTAGCTGCTGCCCTCACCACCGAAGGAGGGGGTGCACGGGGGACAGGAAGACAAAACAGGATGATGCAAAAAAATGAAGAGGGGGCGGGGCTGGAGCATGATTGATGGGGGGAGGGAGGCGGCCTTGATGATGATGACGATGATGATGATGATGATGAGTACTTACCAAGCGAGATAAATCATGGACACAACGAAGATGAGCAGCACAAAGGCGCCGGCCGCCACGCCGTACACCCAAATCTTCAACTTGCCATCTGCCGAGGAAAAATAAATACTTACAAAAATCAAATGTTCATAAGTGCAAAACATTCCAAATGTTACAATTTGGAATTGCCACAAATAACATTGAGTGGAAAATAAATAAAATGTAAACAAAGAAGAAAAAATAAAATGTTAAAATTCTGAACTTCTGAGTATTCCAAGTGATAAAATAAAAATGAAGAAAAAAAATTTAAAAATCCAAAAACACCCACATATTTCAATGACTTCTAAAATAAAAATCAGAAAAGAGGTTTAAATCTTTAATTTCCACAAAAAATACAAAAAACATGCAATGTTAATTTTTTAAAAGAGATACGAGGCAGAAAACAGAAGACAACTATCAAAATGGATGGAGGAATAACCACAATGGCAAAGGCTCAGTCCATGATCAACTCCAGGATAATCAAAGACAGCCTGGAGTTACCTGTAAGTACTGTGACAGTTGGAAGCTGTCTGTGTGAAATAGTTTACAAAATGTGTACAAAATAGTTTTAAGTTTGTGAAGTCCACAGCAGACACTGCTATTTTTTTGAACCCACCCTCTCAACTAATAGCCCAATTGCACAGCCTTAAGAGCGTGCATATCATGAATGCCGGGTCTTGTTTGTTTTGTGAGAAGCTACTGCACCTACTGGTAACTTGTTTGCCATGTCGCAATAAAAACATACTAATAAGAATGATTCATCTGGTTAGTCACATTGCACTGCTATTATTTTCAACACTACTGTGTAAGTGTATATATAAATAAAAACAAATACATGAGAAAAAAACATGTTGCAATTTTGAATTTCCGTCATGGGCTAAAACAAAAATTTTAGGAAAAAAAATCTAAATTTCTAGTTTTGACTTGAGTGCTAAAAAAATAAATTAAAAAGTAAAACCATGTAGAATTTCCACATAAAAAAATATAAACGGCCAAAACACGCATCACCTGTACGACTAACAGATGAACACAGGCTCCGACTTAGCTTGCTGGAGTGTACATAAACACAACAGAACACGTTAAATAGGATCTAATGTTACATTTACATTGTTGCCAAGTGTGCAACATGGATCAGATCCGGATTAGCCTGGATTAGACACAGAAGGTACATCTTGTTTACATGGGGTGCGATTCAGATCAGAGATTTGAACATAACATTTAATAATAATAATAATAATACACTTTAGATGTAGAGCAAATAATGTGACAAGTGTAATCTACTAGGATGAGATGTTTAGTCTGGGTAGTGCAGGTGCACATCCGAAGCCAAAGAAAAACCCACACACAATGATAAAACTCCCTGGTGGAGGTAATGCGGGGTTGTCAGGGATTAAAGTTGCACTTTGGGCTTCATGTCTTAGCGTCACCAAAGGGATTAAACGCCAACGACTTTGCACGCACGTTGGACTTTGTCAAGGCGTCTTTACGAAGACATTTACAGAAGTCATCCAAAAAATGGACGCCGTGCGACTTTTCACAGCCTTTTTTTGGTAGTAGGGGATTTTAAAATGAGTTGAAGCAGCCGGGAGTAAAAAGTGCAAAAGTATTGTGACATGACAGCATAACAACGTAGCACAATAACAAAAAAAGATCAAACAACAATTTTTGGGAAAATAATTTCTCACAACAAAGCTCTGGTTGTGGTTCTGACCTGGTCCGTAGGGCTGCAGGTACCAGGTCCGGCCGTTGCGTCCGGGCTGGGTGGTGGAGGGCAGCGTGGGGTTAATGGCACGGCTGGTCTTCACGTCCCCCTTATTGTCCCCCGCAGTGGGGATCTCCAGCACGGGGATGGGGGCACACTGGTCCAGCAACCCGCTGGGGGACAGCACCTCCGTGAAGCCTTCCTCGCACGTGCACACTCCAGCCTGTGGGGGGCAGCAGAGGATCAGAACTGAGTATTTGCATGAGTTTTGTTTTTTTGCTGCCTGTCATGCTCTACTTCCCGTGGACTGACCTTGCTGCAGAAAGACGTCGGCGGGACACAAGGAGGATCGCAGGCGCTGTTGTCCGCCGTGGGGGTGGCGGGAGGGCACCCCCCTGCAAGTCAGAACAGCACAATCCAATAAGATCCGACATGTCTTCGGTGGAACACAATGATGCTTTTCTCCTCGCTCACAGCATTCTGGACTTAAACGTTTTTCATAAAGTGAGTAAGAGAGGAAATGTAAGACGACACGCCAGAACCCCTTCAGGTTGAATTTCCCCATGTTTCAAAATAAAGGTTGGTCTAAATTAAGCATTTCAAGCATAAACGTTGCTAAATGAATGAAAATGCAAATATAAAGCATTAATAAGTCACATTCAAACATGTGAGATGTAGTATTCTACACTATCCACTGGGTGTCAGTAATGTTACTGTAGCCACCGCAGGAAGTATGCGGTCCAGAAAACTAGGAGCTTTCCCATTGCTAACATGTTAGTCTGTTGTGTCTTATTTTTGTCTAAAATGTCATATTTTCTATCATTATGTCTACCCTGTTGGCTGATAGGACTGTAAAGATGACCATAGGGTTGTTAGTTCATGTCTAGAGGACTCTAATAAAGTTAAAACCCGTATTTAAAACGTCATAAACAGGTATTGTATGCTCTAACTGCAAAATACTTGTCCCTTTATTAATAAGCAATCCTTCTTCATGGAAATTCACTTGCCGTGGTTGCTTCTGGAACCAATTAACTGCAATAAACGAGGGATTTATTACCGTTTGCATTATTTTGTATTGGGAAAATAGTTGGTTTGACAACATAATCTTCTAATTTGCACAAGGGATGATGAAGGAGACAAAAAGTGACAAAAACATGTTTCTAAACACAAACTAAGTTCCTTTTCCTACTCCCTTCTTTGTGTATGTTTATTATGTCGAGGCTGGGGTGGGGCATAGCAGCAAAGGATGCTGGTTGAGAAGAGTGATACATGCTCCAAAAATGTCCAATAGGAACAGAAAAAGTCGCTACATTTGTCGCTAGCAGCGTTTGTCTTTGTCATCCAGAGGGGTCACTCACTAAACATAACGACAATGCTGCTTATTTAGCAACACTGATCCGTCCTGCTACGTCTTCTTATTCTCTCAGTTCCGGTGTGTTAAGAAGCGGAGTTACGACGCCAACTACTGTACAGAGTTGGAATGACAATCATCATCTATGTCGCTTTGTCCTCATTAAGGTCGTGAGGGTATGCTGGAGCCTACCCCACATGACTTCGGGCAAGAGGCGGGGTACGCCCTGGATTGGTCGGCAGCCAATCGCAGGGCACATATAGACCCGTTCATACCCCCGGACAATTTAGAGTGACCAATTAGTCCCAAAAGTCCCGTTATAATGTGTTTACAAGCGCTCGTTGTTACTTCTGAAAGTGCTCCGAGAAGTTTGCGTTTCAGTGGCTTTAAAAGTGGAGACTTTATACTTAGTGTGTTTATTTGCTTGAAGCGTCTGAGATTGACTGTAATGTTCTTACCGGTGACATTGAGTCCGTCAGAGCGCTGACACCAGATCAGCGGGCGGGAGGAGTTGGGCCGAGCGCTGCTGAGCCACTTGTACTCGTAACATTCGCCTCCTGGGGCCGGGAGAAAACAAAACCATCCATGATGGCGGATAGCATGAGGATTAAGCAGGATTAATAATCATCGCAAGTGTGTGTACTGTGTAGCGGAGTATTAACGACTCTCCATCAAGATCGGCAAGCGCGGCCGCAGGAAGCCAACAATTTCACCTTGCATGATAAAACGTTGCTGCTCTTATGAGCCGCTGGGCGAGGCTCAAGGAGCTCACGGGCGCTCTTTACGCATTGATTGAATCACCCCCCGTCTTGGTTTTCTCCTCAGGACTGAATAAGAAAACAGAATGTTTACAGGCAGCAGATGCAGATTGTTGCTTTAATGCACTCGCTCACTTTGACAGTGACCTACTAACGTTTTTGCATGACCTTGTTTGTCACGTTTCATGTTGGCGGGACAACAGGACGCCCCTGCTGCTGATTTTTGGTGTATTTCTAGTTGCCGCGTCTTTCAGTAGTATGCTTTCAGCTTGCTTTCATGTTGCCTTTTGCCAGCTCACGACAAAAGGGCGGTTTTTCCGGGGTGCAGACTAGACAGCACGGAACGTTATTCTGGGTAAGACGATTAATACTATGCTGTTTTCATTTGAAAAATGATAAACTCCCCTTTTTTTCATTCCGTAGTTCGTCGTTGGAAGTCTTTTCCTTTTCCTTTTCCTTTAACTGCACTTTTTTTTTTTAGGCTTGATTAATGTGCACAAGTCGGGTTTCGAAGCGCCAGTGACTGTATGGACACAAGCAGGAACAAATATTGAGCAGAAATGGAGAAAGAAAAGGGTATTTTTGATTGAAAACCCTGCCAGATGGCTCTCACAACAAGACCAAAGTTATTTGTGTTTACTGTCACCGGGATTGGAATTGTCACGGATTACGTCCACTGGACTATTGGACACAGTGCAGGTCAGGTTATTATTGTCATGTGCAGTGGTACCTTGGCATACGAGTGTCCCAACTTTCTCCGCTTACTTTTACTTATGTCACGAGCTGCTGTTCACGGGCTGTCGACGTGACGACCATGGACGAAAATAGCATTAGACAAGCTAGTAGAACTATATAGCCACCGGGATTACCTCCGTATAAGTACATTATATCGATCTAATTGATTTTATTTATAAGGTCTTGGGTAAAACTGTGACAGCAACAACATCAAACAAAAATGACTAAAAGAATGCAGAGCCACCTACACCAATCCCAGCCTGCAGGACTGCTTTGTCTTCCATAAAGGTGCACCACACAAATACGCACGTTAGCGCTCAATAAGGTGATCAAATCTTACTTTTATGCATTCCCACGTAGTATCAGCATTTGGGACCAAATATTAAGTGAAAAAAATGGGGAAAATACAGTATAGTAGCCTAGCTGTGCATGGGAGAACGTTCAAAGGTGCGTTCAAGGAGTGTCAAATAAAGTGCTCACATTAAACATTAAAAACTGGGGGATTTTAAATAACGGCCCATATTTACAAAATTGATATCCCTTTACATAAAATTTGATGTAGTAGTTATTATAGATAAACAATTATTTCTATCTGCTCCTAAATGTGATTAATTATGAGTTAACTACGGATTAAAAATGTGATTATTGAGATTAAATATTTTAATCAATTGACAGCCCTAGTTTTTATCTAATCTTTATTGGTTTGATGAATCTGCACTGCTAAGGCTTACATGCTAGTATTGTGAAGGTGTCACCGTCTTTCATTCTGTTTCTCTCACTTCCTGTTTACTTTGCGGTACACATTTGCCAGTAAGATTGCAAGCGTTTTTTTAATATTGTAATGCTATATAACATAACTGAGCTATCTCATTCAGAAAACAAAGTCTTGTGGGCACTGGACCGAGGGCGATAGTAAATAAATGAATTAATCACACAATAAACGAAAACAAACTTCATAACTTTGCTGCTCTGTGTATGTAGTCATGTGCATGCGTGTCGGTTTTCCTCGTCTCCCGCCTCCAAACAGGCAAGAAGAGGGTTCACTCTGTGCATGGGTTTCAGCATCTTGGCACATTTGTTCCATAGAACAACAGCATGAACAGAGCGAGCCCTTTTTTCATACAGTCTCGTTGTCTCTGTGGGTGGAGGCGGGGCCGCTATCATACACACAGAGTGCAGAACAGTGCAACATATTGCATTAGTAGATTGCAATATATTCATACATTTTTAAAATAGTTTTGTATTGTACTTTTGTACTTGTACCTCTTCTTGTAAACTCAGTGTCCCGGGACACCCATTGTGATTAACTTATTTGGACTCTTGTATGGCAGGTACAAATGTTCAAATAAAAAATATATCCACGGAAGCGACTGCATCAGCTCCGAGTTGGCCGTTCAAACATCCAATGGGAAATTATGAGTTGCAAGAAATCCGCCTAGCGACAAGTGGCTGGTAATATGAATCTGAGCAATTATCTTGCATTTAAATAAATGGATTGTCACTTTGCTGCATTGGTAAGCTAGCTAAAAATGTAAACCAGAGGTCCGGAGTGATACCCTCTCATGCTAATCTTAGCGTCGTGCTTTTGCGCATGCACGTCACTGCCCGGATGCTTTGCTTACATATGAATCATTAGGTGTGTGTATTGTGTACATACAAAATCGTATTTAAACAAAAAATGTGAATTGGGCCTCATACTCCGCGGTGTGAACGTAGCCTACAGTACCTGTGCAGGGCTGAGACTCCCAGGCCTGGTCTGGACACAGCTGCAGGTTCTCAGGCTCCTGGGCCAACACGGCCCGCGAGCGGACCCGAACAGATCCGAAGTCCACGCCGGCCTCCTTGACGCAGATGCTGACGCAGGAGCTCCAGTCCGACCACTCCATCAGGTAGCACTCACCTGCCGGCCGACACCAGACAGAGGCCGTTAAAAATCGGCTGAGTTTGTTTTTTTTTGTTAGTTTTTTTGACTTCCCGATTACATACAAACAAAAGTTGAAAGACACAAAAGTTGAAAGGAAAGCATTAAGATGGTTATCATTGTAATTTGTGATCTTATCTTATCCAAACACATCTTCTGCACGGACGCACGAGCCTACTCTCGGCCGCGAGGCAAGCGTTAGGATCTTACTTGTTCTAAACGGTGCGCCCCCCTAACTGGTGTACAGAGGCTCTGTTGCGTTTCCAACGTATTTGCATCAAAATGAATCAGTGATCCTGTTGTCGATGGCCTGCGGCCTCGCGGCGACTGCCGTGCACTTCCTGCAAGCCGCCGCACTAACCGCCAGATCATCAGAGGTGAGTCGCGTGGGAACGCTCGGAGCAGGACGCGGTCGGAATTCTCATTTCGACGCGAACGCGGCGAGGGAGAGCGGAGAGGATTTGTGATGCGGCGCAGGTTATCCTAGACTACAGCTGACAAGCGCAGCTCATCAAATAACGGGGAAGGGAAGCACGGGTCAAGAGTGCATCAACGTGTGTGTGTGTGTGTGTGCTGCCGCAATTCCCATACACACACTGAATTCCTTTCCAAATGACACCACAGTGCCTCCCAGCAAAGAGACCTGCTAGAACTGTTATCTGGGACACTTGGCATTTAAATTTGAAAACGCAGACGACCACCATGCATCCCACCACGCATTACTTTATACCAGTGACTCTCAACTGGTGGGCCTGAAAGGTCTGAAAGGGTGGCGTCTGTTAACGCTCCTGCTGTCACAGAAGAAAACCAACCACATTAGATTGTGCCAGTCCTGTCTCTTGTTGAGCCTTTGAAAGTGTTTTATGCTTATTCAATATCTGCAGTTATCTGCCTAATTTCATAGAAGCTATATGTGGAGGTGTTCAAAAAATTGCTAGCGCGTAAATGAGAGTTTCAATGTAAATTAGCATCGAGCTAACACATTTGGTTAAATGTTTTTCCATTTACAGTAATTCCTCACCTCATATTTCACTGCTAATTAAAAAAAAAAATATATGTAATATATTTTTAATATGTATTAACAAAAAAATGCTGTTTAATGTTTAAATACGGTCGATTGGTAGGCATTTTAAGCCTATTTTACTTATTTTTCCATCTAAGTTTATCACATCACTAATTTACAAATACAAGACATTTAGACGATGCATTCAAAGACGTGATGATATGTAGTTTTCTATACTGGCCGCTAGGTGTCGGTAAGGTTACACTGATGAAACAATAGCCACCAGGAAGTACTGTACAGAAACTGGAAGTAAAACAAAGGAACAACAAGAATCCATCCCAATGCTAATCCCAATGCTAATGTGTGTGGGTCTATATTATGTCTTATTTGATGTTACTATGCCCACTACGTTGGGTAATAGGGATGTCAAGTTTCATGCCAAGATTGCCTAGAAGGCTCCAATTGTGTTAAAACTTGTATTTAGAAGGCCGCAAACTGGTTTTCTCTGCTCTGACTATGAAAATATTCAATTTAAAACGAAGGCATCTTGGCTTATCATGAGTTTATCACAGTAGGGTCTGGAACCAATAACCAAATATTGAATGTTTAACCCAGTAAACGAGAGGGTAGTTTCCCTACGCCTTCGGGTGGGGGTACGGGTCCTGACTGTTGTTTGCGCCAATGCGCCAAACAGCAGTTCAGAAAACCCGCCCTTTTTGGAGTCCTTAGAGGAAGTACTAGAGAGTGCTCCCTCGGGGGATTCCCTTGTTCTGCTGGGTGACTTCAACGCTCATGTTGGCAACGACAGTGAGACCTGCAGAGGTGTGATTGGGAGGAACGCCCCCTTGATCTTAGCCGGAACGGTGTTTTGGTATTGGACTTCTTTGCTCCTCACGGATTGTCTATAACGAACACCATGTTCAAGCATAAGGTTGTCCACCTGTGCACTTGCCACCAGGACACCCTGGGCCGCAGATGATTGACTTTGTGGTTGTGTCGTCGGACTTGCGAGCACATGTTTTGCACACTTGGGTGAAGAGAGGGGCCGAGCTGTCAACCGATCATCACCTGGTGGTGAGTTGGTTCCGATGGTGGGGGAGGACGCCGGTCAGACCTGGCAGACCCAAACGCGTTGTGCGTGTCTGCCGGGATCGTCTGGGACAGGGAGTCCCCTGTCAGAATGAGTTTCAACTCCCACGTCCGGGAGAGTTTTGACCATGTTCCGAGAGAGGCAGCGGACATCGAGTCCGAGTGGGCGATGTTTCGTGCCTCCATTGTCGATGCGTCCGATCGGAGCTGTGGCCGTAAGGTGGTCCCTGCCTGTCGTGGCGGTAATCCCAGAACCCGTTGGTGGACACAAGTGGTGAGGGATGCCGTCAAGCTGAAGAAAGAGTCCAGTAAGGCCGTTTTGGGCCATGAGTCTCTGGAGGCAGCTGACAGGTACCGGCAGGCCAAGCGGTCTGCGGCTCTGGCAGTCACTGAGGCAAAAACTCGGACATGGGAGGAGTTCGAAAAGGCCATGGAAAACGACTTCCGAATGGCTTCAAAGAGATTCTGGACCACCATTCGCCATCTCAGGAGGGGGAAGCAGTGCACAGTCAACACCGTGTATGGTGGGGACGGTGTGCTGCTGACCTCGACTCGAGATGTTGTGGACCGGCGGAGGGAATACTTTGAAGACCTCCTCAATCCCGCCGACACGTCTTCCAACATTGAAGCAGTGCCCGGGGACTCTGAGGTGGGTTCCCTTATCTCTGGGAATGAGGTTACTGAGGTGGTCAAAAAGCTCCTTGGTGGCAAGGCCCCGGGGGTGGATGAGATCCGCCCGGAGTTCCTTAAGGCCCTAGATGCTGTGGGCGTGTCTTGGTTGACACGACTCTGCAGCATCCCGTGGACATCGGGGTCGGTGCCCCTGCCCCTGGGTGGTGGTCCCGCTTTTCAAGAAGGCGGACCGGAGGGTGTGTTCTAACTATCGTGGGATCACATTCCTCAGCCTTCCCGGTAAGGTTTATTCAGGAGTTCTGGAGAGGAGGATCCGCCGGATTGTCGAATCTCGGATTCAGGAGGAGCAGTGTGGTTTTCGTCCTGGTTGTGGAACTGTGGACCAACTCTATACTCTCGGCAGGTTCCTTGAGGGTGCATGGCCTCCCTGGGGAGGTGTTCAGGGCACGTCCACCCGGTAGGAGGCCTCTGGGAAAAGGTCACGCTGGTGAGACTACAGCTTTCAGCTGGCCTGGGAACGCCTCGGCATCCGCCGGGAAGAGCTGGACAAAGGGCCCGGGGAGAGGGACATCTGGGCTTCCCTGCTTAGGCTGCTGCCCCCGTGACCGACCTCGGATAAGCGGAAGAAAATGGATGGATGGATGAATGACTGGCAAAAAGTCTTCAAGTAATTGATACACCACACCTATAATATGTCCATTTTTATTTTCCAAGTTCTTCTGACTTTATTCACAACTATTTTCACACAACGCAGCCCTAAGTAAGCCTCACACACTAATTAAACGCAATAGAAATGATGAAATGTATAGGTACTCGCCACTACAGTAATGCAAGATCATCTAAGATGATCCATGAACGGATGGATTTATGAAGCTGTGGCAGCGTCGGAGAAAGTTAGATTTAAGTGTTACATTCGCCTAGGAGTGAGTATGGTGCGTTCAACGTGCAAAATCCAACCGCTTGGTTTGATCATCGGCGAAGCATGAGGAGATAAAGATGGAACAGTGGTGGGCTGCTGCATGAATGCTGTATATTTGACCTGACTTATGAGTGACTTTTATGTGGAAAAATGCCTATTTTTGGACAAAATAAACTGTAGGCTCACAAACGCTGAATTGTGAATGTGCGTGGTATAAATAGGTCCTGAATAAAAGTGATGCCCTTCTTCTTCCTGTGAGTGCCGAACGAGTGATAAGCCCAATTAGACACCTTTGGAAATGAACTTGTGGGTATGCAGATCGAGCTTGCACTAATTTCCCCTACCGGGAGCGCTGACACTGACAAAGAAAACACCACTGGCTTTTAAATGTAAGCTGCACCTCTCTTTATCAGTCAGCATGCTAAATTGGGCCTTCGGTCTACCGTCTTGTCTTATTGATGGCGCATTGATGGCGCTCCAGTTAAGTGCAGCTTAACCGCAGGGTGATGCGGTTGGGGAGGGCAGGCTGTGACAAATATGCATCCTCTCCGGCAGCTTTGGAGCGAGTGACACACTCCAAAAGATTCATTAAAAGCCGACACATGACAGCCGTCCATCAGTTGCATGACAGCAGGCCTTGGGGAGGTAATCCCAATCTGAGAGAAATACTTCTTTCAAGCTTGATGACACTTCTTTCACATGCCTTTTATCACCTATCAGTGCAGAAAGAATGAGTGTAATTCTCCCTTGTAACAAGCTGCCCCAGAATGCTGCTCAAGTGCCGACTAAAAGTGAAGTCTCCTGTTCTACATTCGCTTTAAATGACAGCAACTTTTACTTCTTATTTATTGGTATCCTTTTTCCTCGTCATTTGGTATAATTCATCAATAATCATTCAATAAGTATGATGATAATAATAATAATATTGATAGAACCATGTGAATGGCTGGCAACCAGTCCAGCATGTACTCCCCCTTTGCTCAAAGACAGCTGGGATAGGCTCCAGCATACCCCCGAGTCCCTAACAAGGACAAGTGAGAAAAGGAATTAATAATAATAATACCAATTATAATAATCATACTATAACAATTACAAAAATATAATAATAATAATAATGGTGATAATGACGACATTATACAATATTGTTAATTAATATAATAATAATAACAACAATCATATACTATTAGAATTACTATGAAATATAATACAAATAATAGGAATACATAATGAAAAATATAACTGATTAGTATAATATAGTATTCATATAATTTATACAATATATATATAATATTTATAACATAAATACATAGTATACTACATATAATAAATTTAATTATATACAGTAATTATCATACTTATATTAGTATAATACTTCTAGTACTAGTACTGCGACTAATAACAAAAAATGTTCTATTATTTTTCTACTTCCTTCTAATTACTATTCTTCATGCAACTATTTAAAACTATTACAACTATTATTAATTATAACCAATCACGCAAAGCAAGAGTGCTTATTTACAAATAGAATATTCTTGTAGTTGGCGCACAGAAAACCTGTTTAAGACCTTCTAAATATGGTTTTTAGCACAATTTAGCAGCTTTAAAAAAAATTCATTTTTCATGAGACATATCATCAGATAGTTATCTAATAGCTAATTTTCTTTGTCATCTATGACAAAATGCTAAAATGTGGATGCTTTGCATAAACAGCATAGACGGTAGGGAAGAGTTTGGACACAAATCTTGACAATTTTACTGCTTTTTTAACAGGCATTGCCCGAGACAGCTATAAACGCAGGGGGCTTGTTTGACTCTTGACCTGGGTCACTTTTTGTCTTCTATACGTACAACTTTAAAACTCATAAGTTTACTACTTTTACATTAACTTGTTTAAATGTGCAACAAAAACCTGTTGGGTAATGATGCTTAAAACACGATCATTTCCCACAATGCACCAGGGTTTGGACATGCGCAGATGCCTCTAGCGTGTAGAGGAAGATGGTGCTAGGTCTTGACGTGGTCAAAGAAAAACGCAGCGCGGATGCAAAATATATTTTATCTTTCACAGCCTCATTATGGATAGGAAAAGCGACGCTGAGAGCGACAGAGAGACTGAAATTGTGTGTGACGGAGATGTTCTGATGCTCTTCAAAGACACTGAAAAAAGACAACTTCAGTGGTTTCAGTGAGCAGGAAGAGGATGAAAAGAAAGACTTCTGTTATGTTTGAGCCGTTTTACTGCCGTGTTACAGGCACTGTTTGGATACAAGGTATATAAACAAACATTCACTAAATCTGTGTTTTTTTTTCCTTTCTGCTTATCCTTTCTGTGTAAATAAATCTCATTTCACAACGTACCAGTCTGTATATATCCACTGATATATATCAGCCGGTATATATCTGCAGCATATAGTCCGGTGCGGCTAATATATGTTAAAATTATTATTATTTTTAAACAAATAGTGGGCGCCGTTTATATTCCAGTGCGCTTTGTAGTCCAGAAAATACGGTACCTTCAAACCAGACTTTAGCCTTTTCAGGTAAGCTCATATCTCCGCATTAACGTTTTTGCCTACTGTCAGTCGCTGCAGTTCGCTGCCGTCGATGAAACACACAAACGTGGCGATAAATAACTAGATTGAAGTCACAGAGACAAGACGGTTCAAGTATGGATCGATGAACTGGCTTTGAGATGAGCAGGTTAAAAAAAGTGCTGGGTGTCCCAGAATGTTACGTTTTGTGTTAGTTCCATCTCACTTTGCCATCTGCGGCGCCCACAGATTCGTGTTATCTCGCCCGCACAGGCTGTATTGATTGCGGCACTGTTATTATTACCGCTGCGCTGTAATCACTTTGCATCTGTGTCTGTGCTGTACAAATGAAACTAAGTGACCAGCAGGGCTCACAGAGGCGGTCCGTAATTGGTTTGGTTTTTTTTTAAACAATAATTGCTCCCTGGTGGATCATCCGCTGGGACGGAAATAAACGGCGCCCGCCGCTGGAGCAAGACATCAAAGTAGGGTGAGGGAAAAGTTCAATGGAATTAAACACAGATTGAGATTTATACGCTTTCGAGCGGCGCCAAACGCTAAGGTAGAGCATTTCATCTCCGTTCAGCTACAACACAGTAATAGATAGTGAAGACAAAAATGTAATCCTCTGGGTGAGGCGAGGTGACGGAAGTCAGGGACAGGAAATTGGAAGGGGAACAAATACAGTAGGTGTGTGTTGATGACCTGGGCAGGGCAGCGTGCACGCCTCTTTCAGTCGGATGCTTTTGTCGCCGTCCACCGCCAACTCCAGGCCGCCGCACAGCTCCTCGTCCACTTGGCTGCCTTCGCCCTGCTCGCCGCCATCTGACACAGAGCACGTCAGGTTTCTGTAGCGCGTGCCGTGACCGCACACCACACTCTGGAGGAAGAGGATGCGGAGCGACGTCAGCTGACAACTTAATGACTCATAAATAATGATGACGGAACGCCGAATGACGGAGGAAACTCATTTCCGCCGCTTGTATCCGCGATCTTGTTTTTTCGGTCATGACCCAGAACTCATGACCATAGGTGAGGGTGGGAACGTAGGTCGATCGGTAAACAGAGAGCTTTGCCTTCCGGCTCAGCTCTCTCTTCACCACAACGGTCCGGTACAGCGACCGCATTACTGCTGATGCTGCACCGATCCGTCTGTCGATCTCACCCTCCAACCGTCCCTCACTCGTGAACCCTGAGATACTTGAACTCCTCCACCTGAGGCAAGACCTCACTCCCAACCCGTAGGGTACAGTCCACTCGTTTCCGACTGAGAACCATGGCCTCGGATTTGGAGGTGCTAAGTCTCATCCCAGAAGCTTCCCACTCAGTTGCAAACTGCTCCAGTAAACGCTGAAGATCACAGCCTGATGAGGCCATAAGGACCACATCGTCTGCAAATAGCAGAGACGAGATCCTAAGGTCACCAAGCTGGACTCCCTCAACACCTTGACTGCACCTAGAAATTCTGTCCATGAAGATTATGAACAGAATCGGTGACAAAGGGCAGCCTTGGCGGAGGCAAACGTTCACCGGAAAGGACCGAATGGCACGTAGTAGCGGGACACCAATCCTGTACTCCCAAAGCACCCTCCACTGGACACCACGATGTACGGTCAAATGTCTTTTCCAAGTCTACAAAGCACATGTAGACTGGTTAGGCAAATTCCCACATACCCTCGAGTACCCTTGCAAGGGTGTAGAGCTGGTCCAGTGTTCCGTGACTGGAACGAAAACCACATTGCCACTCTTGTAACCAAGGTTCGACTAATGGTCGTACCCTTCTCTCCAGCACCTGGAGTAGACTTTTCCAGGGAGGCTGAGGAGTGTGATCCCCTTATAGTTGGAACACACCCTCCGGTCACCCCTTTTAAAAATGGGGACCACCACCCGATCTGCCAGTCCAAAAGGAACTGTTCCAGACTTCCATGCAATGTTGTAGAGGCGTGCCAACCAACACAGTCCTCCAAGATCCAGACCCTTGAGAAATTCAGGGCGAAACTCCTCCACCCCCGGAGCCTTGCCATTGGGGAGTGTTTTAACTACCCCAATTACCTCAGCCACGGTGATAGAACTGTCCACGTACGTATCCTCAGACTCTGCTTCCTCTACGAAAGGTATGTCCGTGGGATTGAGAAGGGCCTCAAAGTATTCCTTCCTGCGAGCCCCTGCCCCAGGCCTGGCTCCAGGGTGAGGCCCCGGTGTCCCATGTCCGGGTGAGGTGCGGTCACCCCTTTTGGTTTTAATCATAAGGGTCTTCTTAATCACTCTTAGTCTGGCTCGTCACCTAGAACCTGTTTGCCTTGGGAGACCCTTCCAGGGGCATAAAGCCCCCGACAACATATCTTCTAGAATCATTCGGGCACTCAAACCCCTCCACCACGATAAGGTGGTGATTCCCGGAGGAGCTAATGTAATATACATTGATTTGTGGAATTGAATATGGTTATGAAAATAGCTCTTCAAAGCAGTAAAAATTACGCAACTGGTGCTGTTAATGGATTTGTCCAGAGTTAACTCATAATTAATCGGGTTTAATTGCAGTCAGAAATACGTTTTTATCTATAATAAGTAGGGATGTTAATCACTGTGGTAAACAATTCAAAATGCAACTACAATGATAACTACAAATTGTATGTAATGGGATCAAATTTGTAAATACATGTACGGGCCATTATTTTATTCAAAAATATCTCCATTTCTCTTCAGCCCAGTTGTTGTGTTCTTTGGCAAATCTTAACCTCTTCTGCACATACTTTGGGACTTTGCGGGGGATTCTTGTAAATAGATTAGCTTCACACAGACGTCTTCTGTCACAGTACTTACAGGTAACTCCAGACTGCCTTCAATCATCGTGCTGATCATTGGCTGAGCTTTTGCCATTCTGGTTATTCTTCCATCCGTTTTGATAGTTGTCTTCCGTATTCTGCCATGTGTCTCTGGTTTTGCTATAAATTTTAAGGCATTGGAGATCGTTTTAGCCAAAATGTTTTGCAACTCTTCATAAGTTTTTCCCTCTCCAATCAACTTTTTAGTCAAAGTACGCTGTTCCTTCTGAACAACGTCTAGAAGGACCAATTTTTCAAAGAGCTTTCAAAGAGAAATGCATGTTCAACAAGTTCTGGTGTCACATTTGGAAAAATTGGAATTTTGCTGTTCGCACTGACATGAAAAATCGGACACGTCACACATGAGCAAATAGATCATAATTAACCTGCAATGTGGGGAGGCTGATCTCTGGGGCTCGGGCGTTTTAGAAGTAGCTAATGTCAGAGAGAATTTTGGATCATTTATGACGTCTGAGGTCGCATCTTCCACACCAAACTCCTCCGAGCATCCCTTTCTGGACCTTGTTTTGTGCACTGGGAACAGAAAAGGGCCTTCCCTTTCAAATGATCTTCAATGTCTTGCTAGGATGAGGAAGGTGGATCCTAGTCTGCTGCGACTGATTCATGTATTGATTAACAGTCCAACCTCAAGTGCTTAAAGCGTTGGTGCTACGTAAGTGCTGTACATGAAGCGTTTAATTTTCTCCCTCTCGTCTCTCGTTTTAGGAAAGGTGAGCTAATGGGACGGCCATTGAAGTTAATGTCGAGGAACAACTCAGCAAAACGAGCCATTGAGCCCTCTCATCATTTACTTTTATGAATGCAATATATCAACATCGCTGCATCGAGAGATTGCATCCTTTAGAATCCCTTCGCGTACAAACCTCCACCCTGCACTCGGACCAGGGGCTGTACTGCCAGCGATAGCACGGGCGGACGGGACACGGCTTCCACTGCTCCATCTGGGACGGACACGGACGGCCGTCGCCCTGCGAGGCCTGAACCGCTGACCTCTGACGCCACATCTTACCTGGAGAAAGGACATGACATCATCATCAGTCATCACTCTGCATCGGCTTCACTTGATCTAATTTTAATTGCCTGCCATCTGCCGGTTCCGGCATTTTTTGTTAACGTCTTCACCAATCTGCAAACTTTTTTTAACGAGCGAGTCCAGTCCATTCATCACATAAGAAGCGCTCAGACTTTGTCAGCCAGCGTTTAAAAATAGAACAAGAAATTACATAATCAGCCAGGACACGTTTGAAACCGAGCGAGCCCGTTTTCATCGTCCCACTCTCACATCTCCGTGCACCTTGCCGACCGGCGCCGCCTTTCATCCCCGCATCCCACACGCCCTCGCACTCATATTCATTTCCAACAAGAGAACCCGCTCCAAACCACACACACGACCTGCTGCTCATTGAGCCTGCTGCTTGAGCCTTTTATCCCATTCCTTGTGACTCGGAAACAATGGCAGCAGCTTCAAAGCGCAGCCCCGAGGCGCAGGAGGTCGTTAATAGGGACGAACCAAGTGTGCCAATCCGCCAACAACAGACGCACAAATGTTGGCCTGCAAAGCCGGCGCGCTCTGCGACACTTCTCTTGTCTCTTTCGACGCTTCTCTGTGACCAGTGGCGACAGGAAGCGCCGCGCTTCTGTGAGTGTCGGCGATATTTTTACAGGGTTTGCCTGAAAAGTGCGAGCGCAGGTGTCCTACATGACGGAACGCGAGCATGGAGACAGTACATCGCAAAGGACGCTTACCCTCCAGGCCGCACGTCTGCGAGCACTCTGACCAGGCCGACCAGTCGGACAGCTGGCAGTTGACGGGACACTCCACCACGCAGGAGATGTTCATCTGCCACCTCTTCTCCAGATTCAGCTGCAGCACAGGAAGTGATGTCAGTGAGCGGGTCAGCAACACGCACTCAGGTAGCGTTGGGTTTGGAGACAGGCCAATATTGGCGAGGAATGAGACTGGTTCATAACGGTTAATGAGCTTTTCTGCCGCAGGAGCGATCCACACACGTCCACACAGATCAGAAACTGTAAACATGCAACTAAAAGTCTGTCATGTAGTAAGTCAGTAAAGCGTTTCCCTTTAATACTTCTAATCTAATATCACATTATCTCACTAGTCCAGAGTAGAGATTGATAATATGTTGTTTTCAGGGCCGAGACCAATTTTTAGTGGTAAAGGAGGTCGATAATTGATATTCGGAGTCAAGAAGTGAAAATCTCCAACTTTGAACCTACTTGAACTCAAATGATTATTTCCTGCAGAACGATTCGTCAGAGTACTATGTAGTGTGTAGTGTTTGTGTTGTAGTATACTAATAATAATACAGTTTCAGGGAGGGGAAGCTATTTTTTTTCCAACCTACAACATAAATGTGTTTATTTATATGTAAATACTACCGTGGTCGTTTTGAACAAACACAAAGTCGTTGAGGATCGGTAAAGTCTCCAGATCAGTTCAAAACAGCAGAATGGAAAACTTGGAAAATGCTCCGGTCAATGAATAAACTTCAACATTGTTGATTCGCTCATTTCACTCTCAATCGAAAAGGGATTCCGCCTCAGGTAGATCATCTAATTATCATGCCGAAGCCGAGCGACCGGGCCAGCCCGCGGCCCCATAGACCCCCAGAGACGGTGAGCTTCCGATGGGCGGGACAAAGTCCAGCATTTATCCAATGACCGTCCAGTTTCAAGCAGTGGAAAAACCCCGTCTGTACCTCCCTATCATCAAACTCAGTAGACACTCAGCATCCGACTGTGTAAAACCCCCGTGGAGCTGCGGGGATAACTGAGGAGAAAGTGGTGTCAGTTACCTGTGATAAGTAGCTGGTTCTGAACAAAAGATGGAGGTATTCTAACGCATGTTTAGTCAATGAAATGTACACACAGCAGTACACATTTCAACACTTTTTTGACATTTGAATGGAATCCAATTCATTGACTAAATATACACTCTTTTGTTCAGAATCAGCTCACAGACACCACTTCCTTCTCATTCATCCCCACAGTCGGACGCTGGGCGTCTACTGACTTTGATGGGGAAGTGCAGAGGGGGTTGTGCGGTTCCACTGCGCGAAACTGAACGGTCATTGGATAAACGCTGGGCTTTGTCCCGCCCATCAGACGCTGAGCGTCTCTGGGGCTCTATGGAGCAGTGGGCTGGCCCGGATGCTCTGCTCCTGCATGATGTCTGATGTCTTGTTCTTATATGGATGTTTGTGCCGCATAAAATATCATTGCCAGCGTTCCTTAATTGGAGTCTTAGTAGTAAATGTATGAAGGAGAACATTATGTTAGTTATTTTAGTTGACTATTGCTTTTTTTGAATTACTCTAGTCTAGAAAAAATTGAAAATATGGTGCTTTCCCTATAACTTACTTTACATATTGCTGTATTGGTCTTTTTCCGCACCGTAAAGGAAGCGTCACGTGTTCGTCACACGACATTAGTTTGAGGGAAGCCAATATCAAGCCTCCCTAAAAACAGCTGATTTGTGCCTTGACCTTTTAGCCCCCGCCATATGTCACCCGAAGGTGCAAAGCCAAACAGGGCAGCGGGCCCATAAGTCGGGCCAACTACTCCCATAAGTCATTGCTCTTGCGGCGTGAGCAGGGTAACATCGGGCCAGAGTTTGGGACGTCTCAGCGAGGCACCGTGTGGTTAGCGAACGAGCCCAATGAGGGCGGCGGGTCGAGTGTTAAACGGCTGTGCCGCTGCAGTCCGCCGGCTACAATTACAGGAAGCGGAGACTCGTTGTGAGTGGATACAATTTCCAGGCCGCAGCGCCGGCGATAATATCCGCGCAGGAACGCCGCGGAATCTTTCATGCTGTTTTGAGGCTAATGGTCCAAAGGCGACGACTCACTTCCTCGCAGAACTTCATGTCGACAGACTTGCCGTCGCTGCGGACGCAGTCCAGCATGCGGGTCTTGATTCCCTTCCCGCACACGCCGTTTGGGCTCAGCTGGCATGTGCTCCAGTCTAGGAGGAAACAAAAGTAGAATCAATCCAACTTCTAAGTACTTCGTGAGGTGTGAGGGGTTTATTATCGGGGCCCGTACCGACAACTCTTCCTAATATTTTCACCCATCAAAAAACGACCAAAATGTTCCCTCCCGTCTTAATACTTATGCCCACGTGGAGTTCTGATCAGCTGCTCCGAGTTTAATTGCAACCACAGCAAGGTGCTGATGCAAACTAAAAGGACAGCCATTAGGGGATAAAGTCCAGATGACTCAGCGGGAGGAAGCGTGGCCTCCCACTTCCTGTCCTTGAGATCATGAACATGGAGGCACACAAACTTAACCTGCTGACATCTGAGACCTGCTTTAAATTGGAGGACAGACCGAACCTCAAAAGGGAAGTTTGTTGTATTTGTGGTAGCTTTGTGGCAGAGGTGTCGCGGTTCGATTTCCGCTGCCTTACTTATCTCTCTTTCAAAAAAGTCATAATTAATGATCGTTTGGTGGTTGATATGGCTGAGACTGAGTGGAAAAAAAGTTCTCCTCTCATTCTGTGGGGAAGTGGTTTTTGGCTTCTTTGTCCTTTTCCCCCCTTCCGTTTAAAACGCTTAAGTTTAGAATAAGTAAATCGGTTAGGCTAACTACGTAGCTTGCAGTGCTAGCGCTGGACATTGGTTTTGTCCCTGCAGAGATCCCACAGCCTATGCAATGTGATGTAAAGTGACTTCATGTTTACAGAGCTCAAACAAAGTTTAAGCCCAAAACAAGAAAGCCATAAGCACGTTTTCTATGCTCGGTCAGGACGCCTCCCTGAGGATGTGTTCAGGGCACGTCTGAAAGAGGCACTTTGGAGAGATCATGTCTCTCAAGTGTCCTGGGAAAGCTTCGGGATTCCACCGGGAGGAGCTGGACAAAGTAGACGTTGAATGGATAAATGAAGAAAAGCAGTAAATATTGCATAATAATTCAATATTATTACAAAATAGTTACATTTTGCTGGCATATCAACGTACGTCAGCAAAATTTCTCAGAGTTTATTCATTCTCAATCAGGTCCGCGGTCACATGTTTGCACAGCATCTTGTTGCTAGGTAGAGTTTGTAGATGAAAAAACGGGAAATTTGAAATAAGCTGAACAAACATTGAATAAATTACAAAAAAATATACTGATATAGTCTGCCTTGTGACCAGTCCAGGGATAGGCTCCAGCACACCCGCCCAAAGTCAGCTGGGATAGGCTCCAGCACACCCGCGACCCTAATGAGGACAAGCGGCATAGAAAATGGAAGGTTGGATGGAAATATTGAGTCAAGTGTGAGGGTGGTTAAATGGCCATGTTGCACATTTACAACAGTAAAATAGAAACGCTTAAAAGACATGAACATCTTTTCTAAAAAAGCCTCAACCCATGCCCGTGCCAGACAAAATGGCGCGACGTGGCAAGCCGGGCCTTTTAAAAACCACAGCGTGCACGCTGCTTTGTAAAAATAAAAACATCGGGGAGGCCGAGGCTGCCGCAGTGAAGCAGACAAAGGCTGTTTTAGGCGACTGTTTTTAGCGGCAGAGAGCTCATTTGTGAAGCCACGCAGCAGCAGCAACAACAACAACAACAATAAGTGTGTCTCCCCCTGCTGAGACGCGAGGTGCCACTCTGGGGACTGAGAGGGAGGAGACATGGGACGGGAAAGGAAAGGTGAGGTGCCGCTTGGATGGTCTTGATGCCAACAAAGATGGCTCGGATTCAATGACATGCTTGGCTGGAATGAAGCCGTGTGTCTGAAAGATACGAGATCTCCCGGCTCACGTAGAAACACGACGACAACATGACAGCTCCAAAACTTTGCTTTTTCATTCTGCCCAAAAAGCGGTCTGCGAGGTTAATGGGCTTCGATCCAGCGTATTTCTTTGAAAAGGATATCGGATCACAGATAGGGCGGGATTCATGAAATACTGCATACATTTCAGGCTGTACGGGGTACAGCGTAAATTTGCATTCTTCTCCTGACCTTTCGTTCCTTTACTCTGTTTCTCAGGCTCAATTGCCGCTCGAGACAGACGGCCGCCTGTTTGAGGTTCCTTCCCTAGAGCGACGCTTTCCAAGCGCTTTCACATGTGGAGTTCTTGGCACTATATAAATAAATCCAACTTGACCAGTTCGCATGCACAGCGTCACAAAAGCTTACCATAACTATTGTACTACTAAATACTGTATACTACTGCATACTACTACACTATAGCTCGTTATAATATTTTATGTAGGGCTGTCAATCGATAAAATATTTGATCAGCATTAATAGCATTTTGTCCATAGTTAACTCAAAATTAATTGCATTTATCCGCAGGTAAAAAATACGTTTTTATCCAACAACTACATTTTTTTTAGGTTATTATCATGGAGAATAAAAAAGTATCTACATCAAATTTTAATTTAATGTAAAGGTACATCAATATTGGAAATATGGGCTATTATTTTATTCAAACATAAAATACAGTCAAAATGTTTTTGAATGTTTAATGCGAGCAGCATTGTTTTGACGGGTCCTTGAATGCACCTTTTACTTTCTCACACACTGCTCTCACACGTTGCATTTTTACTCCTTTTTAACCTATTAGGTCCCAAATGCTGTTACTACACGGGAATGCATAAATGTAAGATTTGATGATCTTATTGAGTGCTAATGTGCATATTTGTGGTACACAACCGCTCTGAAAAACAAACTCCAGGTGGATGGTGGTTCTGTATTAATTTAGTGCCTTTAATTTGATGTGTTTCCTGTTGCATTTTTGCACAACCCATACTAAGTAGGATAAATTAGATGGCTATTATGTACGTACAATGGCTCTAATGCTAGTGTCAATGGCATAGCATTAGCTATCGGCTGTGCCGGTAGCTAGCAGCTCCTAGCTTCAATTTCAGCTAGCAGTTGAAAGCAAAACAAGAGACGGCTCGCATCTAAAAACACTCGTTAGTTGGGACACTTTTTTTCAAAGTACCACTGTATAAATAACAAAACAATACCTACAGTGCACCAGTAACTTCTCTCTTCTCCCAGAGGCGACGTACTTTGTGACATCTCAAGTCGCAGCGACACAAATAACTTTGGTCTTGTTGAAAGAGCCATCTGCCAGGTTTATCAAGCTAATCTTGACACTCAAAATACCCCTTTCTTTGCCAATATCTGATCAATATTTGTTCCTGCTTCTTGCTCTACCCAAAACTGCCACCACGCGATGCGCACAATAAAACACGACGTGCGCACAATAATTGCGTGCCAAAGGACACGTCCGTTAAAGGACATCGGTCTGTTAAAGGTCGCTTTGACAGCCCTAATTTTATTATTATTTAATTTTACTATTAAATTATTCTCAATGAAAATACCAAAACCCTATATTTGAGCAACAAAACAAAAAAAAATGGATATTTACAGAAATGATTGCTTCTTCAGTTACACCGACTACGTGATCACCAAATACACTACCTGGTCGCCGCCTGGAGTGACCTCAGCAAATAGGTAAGAGCCTTGCATCGGATAAGTACTGCATGGGCGATGCAATGAACATCTTCTCAACCATGTCTGAAGAGACATCTGTTTCACCAAAGACAAAATGATCAAATTCATTTTCATTTATTGTCTGATTAATTAATGATTTATTAGCATTATTTTTAGCATTATTATTATTGTCCTAGGCCTAGTGCCCACGAGACTTTTCACTCCTAGTTCTTACTAGTTTTTGGTATGCACATTTCTGCTTTTTATCTTTCCTTTATGCTTTTTTGCTTGATTTTTCAATTTTTTGGTTTATTTTATACAATGTGCCACGGGCCCAAAAAAAAAAACATGGCCCCCAGGCCCGCACTTTGGACACCCCCGGTACTGTATGTAACCAGTCTGTTTGCCCTGTATTATCCCCCAAAATTGAGTGCCCAATCAAAGCACTCTACGTCGTTCTGACTCAATGTCCATGCATTTCCTGTTGAGAGTGACGGCTAAATAACCCGCCATGGGGCGGAAGAAAGCTGCGAGTGGCAGCAATTTGACATAGAAGGTGAGAAAGACTATTGAATTCCATCTCACCGGGCCCACGAGGCATGCTGGGTAGTCCAGCTGCAACAACAATAAACACTAGCTATCAAGAGTATGTTTACTCCTCTGACAACCTCTTATTTAACAATCATATTTAGCAATTTAGCAATTTGGCAAAAATGCGACAACCACGGCAAAACGCTGGGAGAAAGAGTACCACAAGCTACCCAGCATGCCTTGCGGTGGGAATATATGTGTGATTTTTTGGGCGTGGGTTATGCTCGTAGATGTTTGGCCGCAGTTTGCCCACCCCTGGTTTAGAGCAAAGTTGTTGTGGTGCCTCGCGCTGTTCGTGCGGTACCTGTGATGTTGAAGAAGTAGTTGAAGCAGTTGAGGTTGAGGCTGCAGGGCTCTTCCTCGGTGGTGTTGGGACAACGTCTTCCCACGCTCGGCGAGCGAAGCATGTACGCCGCACGCGATCGGCTCTTGCTCCTGGTGCACGGCTGAAAGGAAAGATGGTTGGAACTCGGTATGGTTGGCAGGAAAAATGAGCAACTTATTCTGACCTCAGGGTCCTCCGGCACATTGCGTGGGACCTTTCGGATTCATTACTACACGATTCTTGCTGTGGGTGTGGAAAGAAAACCTTGAAGGTTTGAAAAGGCGGAATCAGCTGGGAGCAGCGTCAACTGAAGCGCTTCCATCGTTGCTCTTATGTATTCTACTCAGCGTTCCATAAGTGGCTCGTCTCCTCCTCTAATGTCTCACACTCAATATTGGTAAATTTCCCAGGCGGCGCCGCGCCACGTTGATAACCTGCTTCTGGATTCTCACAGCTAATTGGGCCACTGGGTTTCTTTTTAAAGTCAAGACAAGGATGCTGCACGGGTCTCATCTTTGGAGGGCTCCTCTGTTGCTTCTTTATTCAAAATAAAACTACGACATTCCCAGAAAGTGGCACATGATATATTGTTTTTCCACCTCTCGGAGATGTGGCGCCGAGGCTGAGCACGATTCCGGCGCCACGTTAACCCGGGAAAGTCTTCGAGAAGACTGGCAATCTCCAGTCTAAATCCATCACCGACACCATGAATAAAAGATGTGCAGGCCCCCGCTGGAGCCCAGGCTTGCTCCGTGTTGAGATTGCGATGGTGGGAAGTCGGCGTGTCGAGCACTTTGGGGGGAGAATGGGATGTGATTAACAACATTCCTGCGCTGCTGTGAGAACAGCAGGCGCAACCAGAACCATCAGGATGGCTTTTTTTTAACAAGAAGACGCAAGGAATCGGAGGTGTCGGGGGCAGAAGTGCAGAGGATCTGATGCGTTGCATGTTTTTGAAAAAGAAGGAACAAAGCCAGCCGTGTTAACTTTGCAGACTCTGCTGCAAAAAAAAGTGTCTATTTGCAAAGTGCAGACACTTGAGGGGCAAAAAAAAGGCAAATCAGAGGTCACCATGCAGAAAGAAATGCACTCTTGCCACTTTCAGCTTCAAATTTTGCGGCTTCATTCTATCATAGTTACGAAAATGTGGTAATTATGGCCTATTGGTAAAAAAAATGCATTTTTACATGTTTTTTTGCCTAAATTAACAACTTTCACGCATAGAAAATGCTAAATGACAGAGAATACAAATGGTTATGGTATGTAATATTTAACACTGGTCACTAGGTGTCAGTAATGTTACTGTCATGTTGGGTGAGACACACAAGCACCAGACTTGATGGCCGGAACAACAGGGTTTATTACAGTTACCAGTTGTTTCACAGCAGGCACAATAAACCCTGACACAGGCTACTGTTGCGGGCACCAACCTTAAACTTAACTCTGAACCCTCAACGTCACTTCCTGTCCACCGCTCACTCAGCACTCTTAGCACCAGAACACATTTACAGCAACACACGAGGGCACAAAATGTTTCATTTTTTCTTAACATGTCTACTATATTGGCTAAAACAAGTTTAAGGGTGAATATAGGGGTGTTATTTCATGTCTTGCGGGCTCTAATAATGTTAAAACCCATATTTAAAGGGTCGTAAAAAAGTTTTCTGTGCTTGAACTATGAAAATGATCCATTTATACACAGGGAATCCCACTTGGCAGAAATGTACTTATGACGGTCTCGTTTGGAACCAATTAACTGCAATAAACGAGGGATTTCTGTGTTTGCAGGGTTAGGTCATAGGTGGCAGTGGCATTTGCCTGCTAGAAAGAGCGAGTCCTGGCGAGAAGAAGAGTTGCTGAGCTGCACTGGCTGTTCTGAAGTGTGCCGTGGATCTGCAAGGCGGAGGTCTCACACTTGCGGCCATTTTGTGGCCGCCTACTTGACATCAGTGTTTAGTGTAAGCACGGCCTACGCATCCCACAGGAGATGGGCAGAGGCACTTTAGCTTGCTGGATAAATTGGAAAATCATTAACCAACACTGGACTCGCATTACGTTTGTCACACAGTGCAATTAAGAGGAGGCTCACTAGACAGAAGAGCCTCATATAAAGTCAGTAACAAGAATAATGTAGCGACTAGCAAGTTATTTGCCATTTTAAGAGTTCTGTGTTATCTGACTGCTTGTTGGGCTCAGTGCTTGTGTGATATCGCCAAAATACTATCAGCAAATGTAGCAAGAAGAATATCAGGATCCCATCAGGCGGGAAAAAATGTGGATGGTTGCATCGTTACATTGAGATCTCTTAGTGTGCAAAGGGTTATAAAGCCATTTCTTAAGCTTTGGGACGCCAGCAAACCACAGTAAGAGCCATTATCCACAAATGGCAAAAACATGGAACAGTAGTGAACCTTCCCAGGAGTGACCATCCAACCAAAATTACCCCAACAGCGCGGTGACGACTCATCCAAGAGGTCCTAAAAGACCGCGCAACAACGTCCAAAGAGCTGCAGGCCTCACTTGCCTCAGTGAAGGTCAGTATTTGTGATTCCACCATAAGACAGACACTGGAGAGAAATCCAAGACCAAACAAAATGCTGAGCAAAAAGAACATTAAGGCTTGTCTCAATTCTGCCAGAAAACATCCTGATGATGCCCTGAAGATTTTTGGGTAAATACTCTGTGGTCTGACGAGACAAAAGTTGGACTTTTTGGAAGGCGTAAAAGAAAAGCCTGCATTTCAGAAGAAGAACATCATAGCAACAGTAAAATATGGTGGTGGTAGTGTAATGGTCTGGGAGCTGTTCTGCTGCTTCAGGACCGGGAAGACTCGCTGTGATAAATATCTACCAAAAAAATCCCAAAGCCTTCTGTTTGTGACCTCAAGCTGAAAGGAACTTGGGTTCTGCAGGAGGACAATGACCCAAAACAAAGACTTTGGAGTGGTCTAATCAAAGTCCTGACCTGAATTCTATTGAGATGCTGTGGCATGATCTTAAAAAGGCGTTCCAGGGAGGAAAAGCCTCCAATGTGGCTGAATGACAACAATTCTGCAAAGTTGAGCAGGCCAAAATTCCACCACAGCGCTGTAAGAGACTTGCAAATTCTGGCAAACACTTGATTGCAGTTGCTGCTGCTAAGGGCGGCCCAAGCACTTTTTTCTCACAGGGCCACGCAGCTTTGGGGTTTTTTTTTTTGGTGGAGGTCTGATAGTGAGTATGAATGCAGCTTCTTCACTGCGGTGTGTGAGTTGTTTGTAAGCAGTGTGAGTCAGGTGTGCCTCATCAATCACCTTCCCTCCCTGCCAGCTGAATCAGCTGACAGTACGTGTGTGTGTGTGGGAGATGCATAATGCAACATCTCATTACACACATCTCTGCCAGGCCTCGTGCTGCACGACAAAGTAGCTGTTGACAAAGTTGCACACCTCTTAAAAAAAACTGCTGCCGTGCTTTGTAGTCGCGCCGTCAGTTAATATTTGTGACAAGAGCAGATCTATTAAAGGAGGCCTCTGTGGGGGTTTTAAAGCGCTCACCAGGCTGCAGCGGCTCCACGGGCCCCAGTCGTTGAGCACGCAGTCTTCCGGGCAGGGCAGCCGGCTCTCGCGGGCCCCCAGAGGCATCTCCTCGGGGTCACACAGGTAGTCCTCCACCGCCTCTGAGGGGCCGTCGATGGTGTTGAGCATGCACCTGAGGGCAGAAAGAACTCAATCACGTGATTGTTTGCTTAGGAGTGCTCTGAAGTGTCATCATGTGATGCGCGGAGTGCCTGTGGAGGAGGCTGAGTGCTGTGTGCAAACACCGGAAAGGGTCATTCAAGTCTATGCTCTGCATTTCAATAAACCCATGCGGCAACAGGAAGTGGGACATAATCCAGATTGGTTCTACGTGCACCCACTCATTCCACCCCGACCCATCCAAATGCATCCAGCCATTTCCAGCCAAGTGGACTTTTAACAGGGGTCACGTTTGTCCATTAAACTTTGGCCAGGATCCAGTTAGAGGAGCGGCTCCAGGAATCGTGGCAAGATTTCCCTGAATCATCTCAATAATGTATGTGTCCGCAGGAGGCGAACACATCGGTGCTGATCCAAATCAAGATTGTTTGGCCTTGCCGGAGGTCTGCGCTTTACTGCGGCACGACACAATTGTATATTTTTAGAATGTTCTCCCCCTAAAGACAGCTGGATTCAGCGCGTCTGAGACGGTGTAGAGGGTTGTTAAAATTCCAAGCGTGGCGCATGATGGCATCACTTGCTGTCTGACACCGCATGATATGTACCTGACTTTTCTGGTTTGGACGCCTTCGCCACAGTTCTCCTTCAGGTCCACGCTGCTGACCTTCCAGATGCTCCAGGGCTCGGCCACCCACACGTACTGATTGCAGTCGCTTTGGCAGGGAACCACCTCGTACACCTGAGGACACAACCGTTGCGTGCTTTTTAAAAAAAATATGCAGAACATAGAAAATACGCCTTGACAAAGATAGTATTTTGATTTTTTTCACAAAATTGATCACTGATTGAATGCCACACATTGAATGCCATTTTTCAACTTTCAGCTAACTGGCCAATTGCACAGCCTTACAAGCGTGCATATCATGAATGCTGGGTTTGTTTTCAGAGAATCTACTGCACCTACTGCTAACTAGTATCAAATATGAACTTTGTGTAAAAGACAAAGTTCTGTACTCCTCCCGCTTTCAGGGGGAACACAGTTCAAACAAATTATTGGCACAGATTATTTCTACTGACATTATTTTTCATGGGAAAAAATCTTGAAAGCTCAAATCCAAGCAGTAACCTAGATTGGATTGTGTTTGATCTTAGAGGTTCCATTGTACTATGAAAAAGAGCATAATAACAAAGGCAGAATTAGAAATAGGAAATCAAATTCAACGGGGCGGGTGTGCCTAATGAAGTGGCCCATACGTGTGCCTTGTTTACGTACAGCCAGGAATTTGTGCTCGTCCGTCTGTGGGCAACCACAGTAAACGCTGAAGATCACAGCCTGATGAGGCCATAAGGACCACATCGTCTGCAAATAGCAGAGACGAGATCCTAAGGTCACCAAGCTGGACTCCCTCAACACCTTGACTGCACCTAGAAATTCTGTCCATGAAGATTATGAACAGAATCGGTGACAAAGGGCAGCCTTGGCGGAGGCAAACGTTCACCGGAAAGGACCGAATGGCACGTAGTAGCGGGACACCAATCCTGTACTCCCAAAGCACCCTCCACTGGACACCACGATGTACGGTCAAATGTCTTTTCCAAGTCTACAAAGCACATGTAGACTGGTTAGGCAAATTCCCACATACCCTCGAGTACCCTTGCAAGGGTGTAGAGCTGGTCCAGTGTTCCGTGACTGGAACGAAAACCACATTGCCACTCTTGTAACCAAGGTTCGACTAATGGTCGTACCCTTCTCTCCAGCACCTGGAGTAGACTTTTCCAGGGAGGCTGAGGAGTGTGATCCCCTTATAGTTGGAACACACCCTCCGGTCACCCCTTTTAAAAATGGGGACCACCACCCGATCTGCCAGTCCAAAAGGAACTGTTCCAGACTTCCATGCAATGTTGTAGAGGCGTGCCAACCAACACAGTCCTCCAAGATCCAGACCCTTGAGAAATTCAGGGCGAAACTCCTCCACCCCCGGAGCCTTGCCATTGGGGAGTGTTTTAACTACCCCAATTACCTCAGCCACGGTGATAGAACTGTCCACGTACGTATCCTCAGACTCTGCTTCCTCTACGAAAGGTATGTCCGTGGGATTGAGAAGGGCCTCAAAGTATTCCTTCCTGCGAGCCCCTGCCCCAGGCCTGGCTCCAGGGTGAGGCCCCGGTGTCCCATGTCCGGGTGAGGTGCGGTCACCCCTTTTGGTTTTAATCATAAGGGTCTTCTTAATCACTCTTAGTCTGGCTCGTCACCTAGAACCTGTTTGCCTTGGGAGACCCTTCCAGGGGCATAAAGCCCCCGACAACATATCTTCTAGAATCATTCGGGCACTCAAACCCCTACACCACGATAAGGTGGTGATTCCCGGAGGAGCTAATGTAATATACATTGATTTGTGGAATTGAATATGGTTATGAAAATAGCTCTTCAAAGCAGTAAAAATTACGCAACTGGTGCTGTTAATGGATTTGTCCAGAGTTAACTCATAATTAATCGGGTTTAATTGCAGTCAGAAATACGTTTTTATCTATAATAAGTAGGGATGTTAATCACTGTGGTAAACAATTCAAAATGCAACTACAATGATAACTACAAATTGTATGTAATGGGATCAAATTTGTAAATACATGTACGGGCCATTATTTTATTCAAAAATATCTCCATTTCTCTTCAGCCCAGTTGTTGTGTTCTTTGGCAAATCTTAACCTCTTCTGCACATACTTTGGGACTTTGCGGGGGATTCTTGTAAATAGATTAGCTTCACACAGACGTCTTCTGTCACAGTACTTACAGGTAACTCCAGACTGCCTTCAATCATCGTGCTGATCATTGGCTGAGCTTTTGCCATTCTGGTTATTCTTCCATCCGTTTTGATAGTTGTCTTCCGTATTCTGCCATGTGTCTCTGGTTTTGCTATAAATTTTAAGGCATTGGAGATCGTTTTAGCCAAAATGTTTTGCAACTCTTCATAAGTTTTTCCCTCTCCAATCAACTTTTTAGTCAAAGTACGCTGTTCCTTCTGAACAACGTCTAGAAGGACCAATTTTTCAAAGAGCTTTCAAAGAGAAATGCATGTTCAACAAGTTCTGGTGTCACATTTGGAAAAATTGGAATTTTGCTGTTCGCACTGACATGAAAAATCGGACACGTCACACATGAGCAAATAGATCATAATTAACCTGCAATGTGGGGAGGCTGATCTCTGGGGCTCGGGCGTTTTAGAAGTAGCTAATGTCAGAGAGAATTTTGGATCATTTATGACGTCTGAGGTCGCATCTTCCACACCAAACTCCTCCGAGCATCCCTTTCTGGACCTTGTTTTGTGCACTGGGAACAGAAAAGGGCCTTCCCTTTCAAATGATCTTCAATGTCTTGCTAGGATGAGGAAGGTGGATCCTAGTCTGCTGCGACTGATTCATGTATTGATTAACAGTCCAACCTCAAGTGCTTAAAGCGTTGGTGCTACGTAAGTGCTGTACATGAAGCGTTTAATTTTCTCCCTCTCGTCTCTCGTTTTAGGAAAGGTGAGCTAATGGGACGGCCATTGAAGTTAATGTCGAGGAACAACTCAGCAAAACGAGCCATTGAGCCCTCTCATCATTTACTTTTATGAATGCAATATATCAACATCGCTGCATCGAGAGATTGCATCCTTTAGAATCCCTTCGCGTACAAACCTCCACCCTGCACTCGGACCAGGGGCTGTACTGCCAGCGATAGCACGGGCGGACGGGACACGGCTTCCACTGCTCCATCTGGGACGGACACGGACGGCCGTCGCCCTGCGAGGCCTGAACCGCTGACCTCTGACGCCACATCTTACCTGGAGCAAGGACATGACATCATCATCAGTCATCACTCTGCATCGGCTTCACTTGATCTATTTTTAATTGCCTGCCATCTGCCGGTTCCGGCATTTTTTGTTAACGTCTTCACCAATCTGCAAACTTTTTTTAACGAGCGAGTCCAGTCCATTCATCACATAAGAAGCGCTCAGACTTTGTCAGCCAGCGTTTAAAAATAGAACAAGAAATTACATAATCAGCCAGGACACGTTTGAAACCGAGCGAGCCCGTTTTCATCGTCCCACTCTCACATCTCCGTGCACCTTGCCGACCGGCGCCGCCTTTCATCCCCGCATCCCACACGCCCTCGCACTCATATTCATTTCCAACAAGAGAACCCGCTCCAAACCACACACACGACCTGCTGCTCATTGAGCCTGCTGCTTGAGCCTTTTATCCCATTCCTTGTGACTCGGAAACAATGGCAGCAGCTTCAAAGCGCAGCCCCGAGGCGCAGGAGGTCGTTAATAGGGACGAACCAAGTGTGCCAATCCGCCAACAACAGACGCACAAATGTTGGCCTGCAAAGCCGGCGCGCTCTGCGACACTTCTCTTGTCTCTTTCGACGCTTCTCTGTGACCAGTGGCGACAGGAAGCGCCGCGCTTCTGTGAGTGTCGGCGATATTTTTACAGGGTTTGCCTGAAAAGTGCGAGCGCAGGTGTCCTACATGACGGAACGCGAGCATGGAGACAGTACATCGCAAAGGACGCTTACCCTCCAGGCCGCACGTCTGCGAGCACTCTGACCAGGCCGACCAGTCGGACAGCTGGCAGTTGACGGGACACTCCACCACGCAGGAGATGTTCATCTGCCACCTCTTCTCCAGATTCAGCTGCAGCACAGGAAGTGATGTCAGTGAGCGGGTCAGCAACACGCACTCAGGTAGCGTTGGGTTTGGAGACAGGATATTATCAACCAATATTGGCGAGGCTGGATCATATCGGTTAATGAGTTTTTCTGCCGCAGGAGCGATCCACACACGTCCACACAGATCAGAAACTGTAAACACGCAACTAAAAGTCTGTCATGTAGTAAGTCAGTAAAGCGTTTCCCTTTAATACTTCTAATCTAATATCACATTATCTCACTAGTGCAGAGTAGAAATTGATAATATGTTGTTTTCAGGGCCGAGACCAATTTTTAGTGGTAAAGGAGGTCGATAATTGATATTCGGAGTCAAGAAGTGAAAATCTCCAACTTTGAACCTACTTGAACTCAAACGATTATTTCCTGCAGAACGATTCATCAGAGTACTATGTAGTGTGTAGTGTTTGTGTTGTAGTATGCTAATAATAATACAGTTTCAGGGAGGGGAAGCTATTTTTTTTTCCAACCTACAACATAAATGTGTTTATTTATATGTAAATACTACCGTGGTCGTTTTGAACAAACACAAAGTCGTTGAGGATCGGTAAAGTCTCCAGATCAGTTCAAAACAGCAGAATGGAAAACTTGGAAAATGCTCCGGTCAATGAATAAACTTCAAGATTGTTGATTCGCTCATTTCACTCTCAATCGAAAAGGGATTCCGCCTCAGGTAGATCATCCAATTATCATGCCGAAGCCGAGCGACCGGGCCAGCCCGCGGCCCCATAGACCCCCAGAGACGGTGAGCTTCCGATGGGCGGGACAAAGTCCAGCATTTATCCAATGACCGTCCAGTTTCAAGCAGTGGAAAAACCCCGTCTGTACCTCCCTATCATCAAACTCAGTAGACACTCAGCATCCGACTGTGTAAAACCCCCGTGGAGCTGCGGGGATAACTGAGGAGAAAGTGGTGTCAGTTACCTGTGATAAGTAGCTGGTTCTGAACAAAAGATGGAGGTATTCTAACGCATGTTTAGTCAATGAAATGTACACACAGCAGTACACATTTCAACACTTTTTTGACATTTGAATGGAATCCAATTCATTGACTAAATATACACTCTTTTGTTCAGAATCAGCTCACAGACACCACTTCCTTCTCATTCATCCCCACAGTCGGACGCTGGGCGTCTACTGACTTTGATGGGGAAGTGCAGAGGGGGTTGTGCGGTTCCACTGCGCGAAACTGAACGGTCATTGGATAAACGCTGGGCTTTGTCCCGCCCATCAGACGCTGAGCGTCTCTGGGGCTCTATGGAGCAGTGGGCTGGCCCGGATGCTCTGCTCCTGCATGATGTCTGATGTCTTGTTCTTATATGGATGTTTGTGCCGCATAAAATATCATTGCCAGCGTTCCTTAATTGGAGTCTTAGTAGTAAATGTATGAAGGAGAACATTATGTTAGTTATTTTAGTTGACTATTGCTTTTTTTGAATTACTCTAGTCTAGAAAAAATTGAAAATATGGTGCTTTCCCTATAACTTACTTTACATATTGCTGTATTGGTCTTTTTCCGCACCGTAAAGGAAGCGTCACGTGTTCGTCACACGACATTAGTTTGAGGGAAGCCAATATCAAGCCTCCCTAAAAACAGCTGATTTGTGCCTTGACCTTTTAGCCCCCGCCATATGTCACCCGAAGGTGCAAAGCCAAACAGGGCAGCGGGCCCATAAGTCGGGCCAACTACTCCCATAAGTCATTGCTCTTGCGGCGTGAGCAGGGTAACATCGGGCCAGAGTTTGGGACGTCTCAGCGAGGCACCGTGTGGTTAGCGAACGAGCCCAATGAGGGCGGCGGGTCGAGTGTTAAACGGCTGTGCCGCTGCAGTCCGCCGGCTACAATTACAGGAAGCGGAGACTCGTTGTGAGTGGATACAATTTCCAGCCCGCAGCGGCGGCGATAATATCCGCGCAGGAACACCGCGGAATCTTTCATGCTGTTTTGAGGCTAATGGTCCAAAGGCGACGACTCACTTCCTCGCAGAACTTCATGTCGACAGACTTGCCGTCGCTGCGGACGCAGTCCAGCATGCGGGTCTTGATTCCCTTCCCGCACACGCCGTTTGGGCTCAGCTGGCATGTGCTCCAGTCTAGGAGGAAACAAAAGTAGAATCAATCCAACTTCTAAGTACTTCGTGAGGTGTGAGGGGTTTATTATCGGGGCCCGTACCGACAACTCTTCCTAATATTTTCACCCATCAAAAAACG
Source organism: Oostethus manadensis (assembly GCA_024372805.1). Lineage (NCBI taxonomy): Eukaryota > Metazoa > Chordata > Actinopteri > Syngnathiformes > Syngnathidae > Oostethus > Oostethus manadensis. The sequence continues at coordinate 154,314 of QODF01000274.1, forward strand.
ACCAAAATGTTCCCTCCCGTCTTAATACTTATGCCCACGTGGAGTTCTGATCAGCTGCTCCGAGTTTAATTGCAACCACAGCAAGGTGCTGATGCAAACTAAAAGGACAGCCATTAGGGGATAAAGTCCAGATGACTCAGCGGGAGGAAGCGTGGCCTCCCACTTCCTGTCCTTGAGATCATGAACATGGAGGCACACAAACTTAACCTGCTGACATCTGAGACCTGCTTTAAATTGGAGGACAGACCGAACCTCAAAAGGGAAGTTTGTTGTATTTGTGGTAGCTTTGTGGCAGAGGTGTCGCGGTTCGATTTCCGCTGCCTTACTTATCTCTCTTTCAAAAAAGTCATAATTAATGATCGTTTGGTGGTTGATATGGCTGAGACTGAGTGGAAAAAAAGTTCTCCTCTCATTCTGTGGGGAAGTGGTTTTTGGCTTCTTTGTCCTTTTCCCCCCTTCCGTTTAAAACGCTTAAGTTTAGAATAAGTAAATCGGTTAGGCTAACTACGTAGCTTGCAGTGCTAGCGCTGGACATTGGTTTTGTCCCTGCAGAGATCCCACAGCCTATGCAATGTGATGTAAAGTGACTTCATGTTTACAGAGCTCAAACAAAGTTTAAGCCCAAAACAAGAAAGCCATAAGCACGTTTTCTATGCTCGGTCAGGACGCCTCCCTGAGGATGTGTTCAGGGCACGTCTGAAAGAGGCACTTTGGAGAGATCATGTCTCTCAAGTGTCCTGGGAAAGCTTCGGGATTCCACCGGGAGGAGCTGGACAAAGTAGACGTTGAATGGATAAATGAAGAAAAGCAGTAAATATTGCATAATAATTCAATATTATTACAAAATAGTTACATTTTGCTGGCATATCAACGTACGTCAGCAAAATTTCTCAGAGTTTATTCATTCTCAATCAGGTCCGCGGTCACATGTTTGCACAGCATCTTGTTGCTAGGTAGAGTTTGTAGATGAAAAAACGGGAAATTTGAAATAAGCTGAACAAACATTGAATAAATTACAAAAAAATATACTGATATAGTCTGCCTTGTGACCAGTCCAGGGATAGGCTCCAGCACACCCGCCCAAAGTCAGCTGGGATAGGCTCCAGCACACCCGCGACCCTAATGAGGACAAGCGGCATAGAAAATGGAAGGTTGGATGGAAATATTGAGTCAAGTGTGAGGGTGGTTAAATGGCCATGTTGCACATTTACAACAGTAAAATAGAAACGCTTAAAAGACATGAACATCTTTTCTAAAAAAGCCTCAACCCATGCCCGTGCCAGACAAAATGGCGCGACGTGGCAAGACGGGCCTTTTAAAAACCACAGCGTGCACGCTGCTTTGTAAAAATAAAAACATCGGGGAGGCCGAGGCTGCCGCAGTGAAGCAGACAAAGGCTGTTTTAGGCGACTGTTTTTAGCGGCAGAGAGCTCATTTGTGAAGCCACGCAGCAGCAACAACAACAACAACAACAATAAGTGTGTCTCCCCCTGCTGAGACGCGAGGTGCCACTCTGGGGACTGAGAGGGAGGAGACATGGGACGGGAAAGGAAAAGTGAGGTGCCGCTTGGATGGTCTTGATGCCAACAAAGATGGCTCGGATTCAATGACATGCTTGGCTGGAATGAAGCCGTGTGTCTGAAAGATACGAGATCTCCCGGCTCACGTAGAAACACGACGACAACATGACAGCTCCAAAACTTTGCTTTTTCATTCTGCCCAAAAAGCGGTCTGCGAGGTTAATGGGCTTCGATCCAGCGTATTTCTTTGAAAAGGATATCGGATCACAGATAGGGCGGGATTCATGAAATACTGCATACATTTCAGGCTGTACGGGGTACAGCGTAAATTTGCATTCTTCTCCTGACCTTTCGTTCCTTTACTCTGTTTCTCAGGCTCAATTGCCGCTCGAGACAGACGGCCGCCTGTTTGAGGTTCCTTCCCTAGAGCGACGCTTTCCAAGCGCTTTCACATGTGGAGTTCTTGGCACTATATAAATAAATCCAACTTGACCAGTTAGCATGCACAGCGTCACAAAAGCTTACCATAAATATTGCACTACTAAATACTGTATACTACTGCATACTACTACACTATAGCTCGTTATAATATTTTATGTAGGGCTGTCAATCGATAAAATATTTGATCAGCATTAATAGCATTTTGTCCATAGTTAACTCAAAATTAATTGCATTTATCCGCAGGTAAAAAATACGTTTTTATCCAACAACTACATTTTTTTTAGGTTATTATCATGGAGAATAAAAAAGTATCTACATCAAATTTTAATTTAATGTAAAGGTACATCAATATTGGAAATATGGGCTATTATTTTATTCAAACATAAAATACAGTCAAAATGTTTTTGAATGTTTAATGCGAGCAGCATTGTTTTGACGGGTCCTTGAATGCACCTTTTACTTTCTCACACACTGCTCTCACACGTTGCATTTTTACTCCTTTTTAACCTATTAGGTCCCAAATGCTGTTACTACATGGGAATGCATAAATGTAAGATTTGATGATCTTATTGAGTGCTAATGTGCATATTTGTGGTACACAACCGCTCTGAAAAACAAACTCCAGGTGGATGGTGGTTCTGTATTAATTTAGTGCCTTTAATTTGATGTGTTTCCTGTTGCAGTTTTGCACAACCCATACTAAGTAGGATAAATTAGATGGCTATTATGTACGTACAATGGCTCTAATGCTAGTGTCAATGGCATAGCATTAGCTATCGGCTGTGCCGGTAGCTAGCAGCTCCTAGCTTCAATTTCAGCTAGCAGTTGAAAGCAAAACAAGAGACGGCTCGCATCTAAAAACACTCGTTAGTTGGGACACTTTTTTTCAAAGTACCACTGTATAAATAACAAAACAATACCTACAGTGCACCAGTAACTTCTCTCTTCTCCCAGAGGCGACGTACTTTGTGACATCTCAAGTCGCAGCGACACAAATAACTTTGGTCTTGTTGAAAGAGCCATCTGCCAGGTTTATCAAGCTAATCTTGACACTCAAAATACCCCTTTCTTTGCCAATATCTGATCAATATTTGTTCCTGCTTCTTGCTCTACCCAAAACTGCCACCACGCGATGCGCACAATAAAACACGACGTGCGCACAATAATTGCGTGCCAAAGGACACGTCCGTTAAAGGACATCGGTCTGTTAAAGGTCGCTTTGACAGCCCTAATTTTATTATTATTTAATTTTACTATTAAATTATTCTCAATGAAAATACCAAAACCCTATATTTGAGCAACAAAACAAAAAAAAATGGATATTTACAGAAATGATTGCTTCTTCAGTTACACCGACTACGTGATCACCAAATACACTACCTGGTCGCCGCCTGGAGTGACCTCAGCAAATAGGTAAGAGCCTTGCATCGGATAAGTACTGCATGGGCGATGCAATGAACATCTTCTCAACCATGTCTAAAGAGACATCTGTTTCACCAAAGACAAAATGATCAAATTCATTTTCATTTATTGTCTGATTAATTAATGATTTATTAGCATTATTTTTAGCATTATTATTATTGTCCTAGGCCTAGTGCCCACGAGACTTTTCACTCCTAGTTCTTACTAGTTTTTGGTATGCACATTTCTGCTTTTTATCTTTCCTTTATGCTTTTTTGCTTGATTTTTCAATTTTTTGGTTTATTTTATACAATGTGCCACGGGCCCAAAAAAAAAAACATGGCCCCCAGGCCCGCACTTTGGACACCCCCGGTACTGTATGTAACCAGTCTGTTTGCCCTGTATTATCCCCCAAAATTGAGTGCCCAATCAAAGCACTCTACGTCGTTCTGACTCAATGTCCATGCATTTCCTGTTGAGAGTGACGGCTAAATAACCCGCCATGGGGCGGAAGAAAGCTGCGAGTGGCAGCAATTTGACATAGAAGGTGAGAAAGACTATTGAATTCCATCTCACCGGGCCCACGAGGCATGCTGGGTAGTCCAGCTGCAACAACAATAAACACTAGCTATCAAGAGTATGTTTACTCCTCTGACAACCGCTTATTTAACAATCATATTTAGCAATCTAGCAATTTGGCAAAAATGCGACAACCACGGCAAAACGCTGGGAGAAAGAGTACCACTAGCTACCCAGCATGCCTTGCGGTGGGAATATATGTGTGATTTTTTGGGCGTGGGTTATGCTCGTAGATGTTTGGCCGCAGTTTGCCCACCCCTGGTTTAGAGCAAAGTTGTTGTGGTGCCTCACGCTGTTCGTGCGGTACCTGTGATGTTGAAGAAGTAGTTGAAGCAGTTGAGGTTGAGGCTGCAGGGCTCTTCCTCGGTGGTGTTGGGACAACGTCTTCCCACGCTCGGCGAGCGAAGCATGTACGCCGCACGCGATCGGCTCTTGCTCCTGGTGCACGGCTGAAAGGAAAGATGGTTGGAACTCGGTATGGTTGGCAGGAAAAATGAGCAACTTATTCTGACCTCAGGGTCCTCCGGCACATTGCGTGGGACCTTTCGGATTCATTACTACAAGATTCTTGCTGTGGGTGTGGAAAGAAAACCTTGAAGGTTTGAAAAGGCGGAATCAGCTGGGAGCAGCGTCAACTGAAGCGCTTCCATCGTTGCTCTTATGTATTCTACTCAGCGTTCCATAAGTGGCTCGTCTCCTCCTCTAATGTCTCACACTCAATATTGGTAAATTTCCCAGGCGGCGCCGCGCCACGTTGATAACCTGCTTCTGGATTCTCACAGCTAATTGGGCCACTGGGTTTCTTTTTAAAGTCAAGACAAGGATGCTGCACGGGTCTCATCTTTGGAGGGCTCCTCTGTTGCTTCTTTACTCAAAATAAAACTACGACATTCCCAGAAAGTGGCACATGATATATTGTTTTTCCACCTCTCGGAGATGTGGCGCCGAGGCTGAGCACGATTCCGGCGCCACGTTAACCCGGGAAAGTCTTCGAGAAGACTGGCAATCTCCAGTCTAAATCCATCACCGACACCATGAATAAAAGATGTGCAGGCCCCCGCTGGAGCCCAGGCTTGCTCCGTGTTGAGATTGCGATGGTGGGAAGTCGGCGTGTCGAGCACTTTGGGGGGAGAATGGGATGTGATTAACAACATTCCTGCGCTGCTGTGAGAACAGCAGGCGCAACCAGAACCATCAGGATGGCTTTTTTTTAACAAGAAGACGCAAGGAATCGGAGGTGTCGGGGGCAGAAGTGCAGAGGATCTGATGCGTTGCATGTTTTTGAAAAAGAAGGAACAAAGCCAGCCGTGTTAACTTTGCAGACTCTGCTGCAAAAAAAAGTGTCTATTTGCAAAGTGCAGACACTTGAGGGGCAAAAAAAAGGCAAATCAGAGGTCACCATGCAGAAAGAAATGCACTCTTGCCACTTTCAGCTTCAAATTTTGCGGCTTCATTCTATCATAGTTACGAAAATGTGGTAATTATGGCCTATTGGTAAAAAAAATGCATTTTTACATGTTTTTTTGCCTAAATTAACAACTTTCAAGCATAGAAAATGCTAAATGACAGAGAATACAAATGGTTATGGTATGTAATATTTAACACTGGTCACTAGGTGTCAGTAATGTTACTGTCATGTTGGGTGAGACACACAAGCACCAGACTTGATGGCCGGAACAACAGCGTTTATTACAGTTACCAGTTGTTTCACAGCAGGCACAATAAACCCTGACACAGGCTACTGTTGCGGGCACCAACCTTAAACTTAACTCTGAACCCTCAACGTCACTTCCTGTCCACCGCTCACTCAGCACTCTTAGCACCAGAACACATTTACAGCAACACACGAGGGCACAAAATGTTTCATTTTTTCTTAACATGTCTACTATATTGGCTAAAACAAGTTTAAGGGTGAAAATAGGGGTGTTATTTCATGTCTTGCGGGCTCTAATAATGTTAAAACCCATATTTAAAGGGTCGTAAAAAAGTTTTCTGTGCTTGAACTATGAAAATGATCCATTTATACACAGGGAATCCCACTTGGCAGAAATGTACTTATGACGGTCTCGTTTGGAACCAATTAACTGCAATAAACGAGGGATTTCTGTGTTTGCAGGGTTAGGTCATAGGTGGCAGTGGCATTTGCCTGCTAGAAAGAGCGAGTCCTGGCGAGAAGAAGAGTTGCTGAGCTGCACTGGCTGTTCTGAAGTGTGCCGTGGATCTGCAAGGCGGAGGTCTCACACTTGCGGCCATTTTGTGGCCGCCTACTTGACATCAGAGTTTAGTGTAAGCACGGCCTATACATCCCACAGGAGATGGGCAGAGGCACTTTAGCTTGCTGGATAAATTGGAAAATCATTAACCAACACTGGACTCGCATTACGTTTGTCACACAGTGCAATTAAGAGGAGGCTCACTAGACAGAAGAGCCTCATATAAAGTCAGTAACAAGAATAACGTAGCGACTAGCAAGTTATTTGCCATTTTAAGAGTTCTGTGTTATCTGACAGCTTGTTGGGCTCAGTGCTTGTGTGATATCGCCAAAATACTATCAGCAAATGTAGCGAGAAGAATATCAGGATCCCATCAGACCGAAAAAAATGTGGATGGTTGCATCGTTACATTGAGATCTCTTAGTGTGCAAAGGGTTATAAAGCCATTTCTTAAGCTTTGGGACGCCAGCAAACCACAGTAAGAGCCATTATCCACAAATGGCAAAAACATGGAACAGTAGTGAACCTTCCCAGGAGTGACCATCCAACCAAAATTACCCCAACAGCGCGGTGACGACTCATCCAAGAGGTCCTAAAAGACCGCGCAACAACGTCCAAAGAGCTGCAGGCCTCACTTGCCTCAGTGAAGGTCAGTATTTGTGATTCCACCATAAGACAGACACTGGAGAGAAATCCAAGACCAAACAAAATGCTGAGCAAAAAGAACATTAAGGCTTGTCTCAATTCTGCCAGAAAACATCCTGATGATGCCCTGAAGATTTTTGGGTAAATACTCTGTGGTCTGACGAGACAAAAGTTGGACTTTTTGGAAGGCGTAAAAGAAAAGCCTGCATTTCAGAAGAAGAACATCATAGCAACAGTAAAATATGGTGGTGGTAGTGTAATGGTCTGGGAGCTGTTCTGCTGCTTCAGGACCGGGAAGACTCGCTGTGATAAATATCTACCAAAAAAATCCCAAAGCCTTCTGTTAGTGACCTCAAGCTGAAAGGAACTTGGGTTCTGCAGCAGGACAATGACCCAAAACAAAGACTTTGGAGTGGTCTAATCAAAGTCCTGACCTGAATTCTATTGAGATGCTGTGGCATGATCTTAAAAAGGCGTTCCAGGGAGGAAAAGCCTCCAATGTGGCTGAATGACAACAATTCTGCAAAGTTGAGCAGGCCAAAATTCCACCACAGCGCTGTAAGAGACTTGCAAATTCTGGCAAACACTTGATTGCAGTTGCTGCTGCTAAGGGCGGCCCAAGCACTTTTTTCTCACAGGGCCACGCAGCTTTGGGTTTTTTTTTTTTGGTGGAGGTCTGATAGTGAGTATGAATGCAGCTTCTTCACTGCGGTGTGTGAGTTGTTTGTAGGCAGTGTGAGTCAGGTGTGCCTCATCAATCACCTTCCCTCCCTGCCAGCTGAATCAGCTGACAGTACGTGTGTGTGTGTGTGGGAGATGCATAATGCAACATCTCATTACACACATCTCTGCCAGGCCTCGTGCTGCACGACAAAGTAGCTGTTGACAAAGTTGCACACCTCTTAAAAAAAACTGCTGCCGTGCTTAGTAGTCGCGCCGTCAGTTAATATTTGTGACAAGAGCAGATCTATTAAAGGAGGCCTCTGTGGGGGTTTTAAAGCGCTCACCAGGCTGCAGCGGCTCCACGGGCCCCAGTCGTTGAGCACGCAGTCTTCCGGGCAGGGCAGCCGGCTCTCGCGGGCCCCCAGAGGCATCTCCTCGGGGTCACACAGGTAGTCCTCCACCGCCTCTGAGGGGCCGTCGATGGTGTTGAGCATGCACCTGAGGGCAGAAAGAACTCAATCACGTGATTGTTTGCTTAGGAGTGCTCTGAAGTGTCATCATGTGATGCGCGGAGTGCCTGTGGAGGAGGCTGAGTGCTGTGTGCAAACACCGGAAAGGGTCATTCAAGTCTATGCTCTGCATTTCAATAAACCCATGCGGCAACAGGAAGTGGGACATAATCCAGATTGGTTCTACGTGCACCCACTCATTCCACCCCGACCCATCCAAATGCATCCAGCCATTTCCAGCCAAGTGGACTTTTAACAGGGGTCACGTTTGTCCATTAAACTTTGGCCAGGATCCAGTTAGAGGAGCGGCTCCAGGAATCGTGGCAAGATTTCCCTGAATCATCTCAATAATGTATGTGTCCGCAGGAGGCGAACACATCGGTGCTGATCCAAATCAAGATTGTTTGGCCTTGCCGGAGGTCTGCGCTTTACTGCGGCACGACACAATTGTATATTTTTAGAATGTTCTCCCCCTAAAGACAGCTGGATTCAGCGCGTCTGAGACGGTGTAGAGGGTTGTTAAAATTCCAAGCGTGGCGAATGATGGCATCACTTGCTGTCTGACACCGCATGATATGTACCTGACTTTTCTGGTTTGGACGCCTTCGCCACAGTTCTCCTTCAGGTCCACGCTGCTGACCTTCCAGATGCTCCAGGGCTCGGCCACCCACACGTACTGATTGCAGTCGCTTTGGCAGGGAACCACCTCGTACACCTGAGAACACAACCATTGCGTGTTTTTTAAAAAAAATATGCAGAACATAGAAAATACGCCTTGACAAAGATAGTATTTTGATTTTTTTCACAAAATTGATCACTGACTGAATGCCACACATTGAATGCCATTTTTCAACTTTCAGCTAACTGGCCAATTGCACAGCCTTACAAGCGTGCATATCATGAATGCTGGGTTTGTTTTCAGAGAATCTACTGCACCTACTGCTAACTAGTATCAAATATGAACTTTGTGTAAAAGACAAAGTTCTGTACTCCTCCCGCTTTCAGGGGGAACACAGTTCAAACAAATTATTGGCACAGATTATTTCTACTGACATTATTTTTCATGGGAAAAAATCTTGAAGATCAAATCCAAGCAGCAACCTAGATTGGATTGTGTTTGATCTTAGAGGTTCCATTGTACTATGAAAAAGAGCATAATAACAAAGGCAGAATTAGAAATAGGAAATCAAATTCAACGGGGCGGGTGTGCCTAATGAAGTGGCCCATACGTGTGCCTTGTTTACGTACAGCCAGGAAATTGTGCTCGTCCGTCTGTGGGCAACCCGCTGACATTCGTGACAAAAGAAGCGCAGAGGAAAGCGGCTCTTACCTGAGCCTGCAGCAGCCGCGGGTGGGCGGGGGGCGTCACCCGGCCAGCGGCGGAGGAGGGCGGGATTAAAAGAGGAACAGATGGATTAATGAGCACGTGGCAAGCATGTTCCTACAGCATGACTAATGCAACACCGCAAAGGCCATCATCACAAAATGTGTGAATACCTGTGTGGACTTGGAGTGAACACACACACACACACACAATTCATTTTTACAAATTCTGAAGACCCCAAGGAACAGACTGGCACAAGGCAGGGTATTACTATGTTAGAAGGCGGACATTTCTAGCAGATTCTGCTGCAAGCGCTGTTGCTGCTCCGCCAAAAAGCGGAGGAGTGCTGCAATAATGAGAAAGAACTGATCACTTATTAATGACGAACCTCTCTCTCCCTCTATCCCTCTATCCCTCCCTGCACCACTTGTAGCACACGTCTAATAAGAATACGCACTCCGCGAGCACAAGATAATGACATCCAAATTGTGCAAAGATAATTAGGGATGTCCCGATCCACATTGTTTGGCTTCCGATCCGATCTTCTTTAATAGTCTTGCCAATCCCACCTTTTTTTTTAATGATAATTTTTTGTTACAAACGTGAATCTGAATATGGCTATTAAAATAGCTCTTCAAAGCATTCAAAATAATGCAACTAGTATTGCTGAATTCACTTTTGTAACAAACCTCTGTAAGTCAAAATGAAAACCAAATTGATAATAAAACTGGAGAAAATGAGCGTGCGGAATACTGGAGACGGGTTTATAGTGTTGATCCAGGCTGCTGTTTAGTGTGAAGGCTGTAGAGGGCAGTGGTGTTCAGCATGCCGGTTAGAGAAAGCATCAAGTGTGTAGAATAAGAAAACTAGGAAGTGGAATGTCGGCTCGAATGACCGCGTGCTCTGTGTTCCGATAAAAAAAAAAATAAAAATGGCAAACTGAACTACAGCCATCCTGAGGTGGAATTGTTCGGCCGCCATTACAATGCAGTTAGGGTAGGACTAATCATGTGACATGCTTATAGATCCATTTGTGCTGTGATTTAGAATATGATATTTTTTGACAAACTCTTCAAAGCAATAGTAATTTATTGACGGTCCTTAATAACAACCAGCGGTTAGAGCGGCACTTCCCGTGCGAGCACCATGACAGAAGAGTCTGGGCACAGTGGGTGGACTCTACCATTGTAACTACGGAGCGGAATACCAAGCGTCCAATGTAAGATAACCTCGCCGCGATACATTGCGGACATGCCTGCACGGTGGGGTTTGTTCTTCATCCAGGTGGCAGGAGTCGAGTGGCAACCACCTTTGAGGGGCATTTACCCCCCTACCATGTTGGAGTGTGGCACAGTGTGGTGGAAGTCAATCTTATTCTATCTTCAAAATACAGCGAGTCGGCAGCCGATCCCCATCGTGAAGATCGGATCGTGATATCCCTCAAAACCCCGGTATACTGTACTGGCTCATGCCAACATGCAGGTGTACTTAATAAAATGGCCAGCGAGCAGAGTCCGTACCTGGTTGACGTGGTCCAGCTTGGGACAGGGGCGTCCCCCGTTGTAAGGTTTCTCTCGGAGCCACTTGGAGCGCACTTTGACGCCGCTGCCGCAGGACTTGCTGCAGCGGGACCAGTTGGACCACTCGCTGAGCTTACAGTCTGAAGGACAGGGGATGATGCAAGCCTCCTCGATATAACCTGACGGCAGGAGAAAACCCCCCAAAAAACCCAAAACATTCAATGTCAGTGTTTCTTTTCGAAGGGACATTCGAAAGCTTTGAAACTTTGACCCGCAGCCCTGCGCCAAGAGCCACCAATACTAAAAAATGCCAGACTCATTTGCAGGGTTTGTTAGCGCTAACAATTTTTCATTTGTTGTGATGCAGTCTCTTGGAGCAGTGTCCTCCTTGCCATACACATAAAACGTTCCCATCCATGGTAACACTGTATGCCACTCAGTGCAGCTCCACATCTACACCACCAAGTCATGCTGGTGTAATGACTTACGCAGTTTCACTCTCTCTTCTTGTGGACTCTGCTCCTTAAACCTATAGCTCATCATCCGTGTTTACAGGCTCAAAAAGATAAGGTTCTGGATCCTCATTTGTCCAAAAGTAGTCTTTGTGGGTGGCTCACACAAAGTGTGCTATGATTAGTAGTTGCTTTGTATGCGCTATTGTTGACGCAAGTAACGTTAGTTCCTATCAAAGGGCTACGCAAAATCAATAAACCAAGGAAAGAAGTCACGGTAATGTTTAAAATGATCAAAATAAAGCAAAATACTGCAACTGTTAGTTATCATAAATCATAATGTCATCCTTGTGGACCAACTCTATACTCTCGGCAGGGTCTTTGAGGGTGCATGGGAGTTTGCCCAACCAGTCTACATGTGTTTTGTGGACTTGGAGAAGGCATTCGACCGTGTTCCTCGGGGAATACTGTGGGGAGTGCTCCGGGAATATGGGTTATCGGACCACCTAATCCAGGCGGTTCGTTCCCTGTATGACCGGTGTCAGAGTTTGGTTCGCATTGCCGGCAATAAGTCGGACCCGTTTCCAGTGAGGGTTGGACTCCGCCAGGGCTGCCCTTTGTCACCGATTCTGTTCACTACTTTCATGGACAGAATTTCTAGGTGCAGCCAGGGCGTTGAGGGGTTCCAGTTTTGTGGCCGCAGGATTCGATCTCTGCTTTTTGCAGATGATGTGGTCCTGTTGGCTTCATCGAGCCGTGACCTTCAACTCTCACTGGATCGGTTTGCAGCTGAGTGTGAAGCGGCTGGGATGAGAATCAGCACCTCCAAGTCCGAGTTGGTTCTTGCCCGAGAAAGGGTGGAGTGCCCTCTCCGGGTCTTGGATGAGGTCCTGCCTCAAGTGGAGGAGTTTAAGTACCTCGGGGTCTTGTTCACGAGTGATGGAAGGATGGAACGCGAGATGGACAGGCGGATTAGTGCGGCGTCTGCAGTGATGCGGACTCTGCATCGGTCTGTCGTGGTGAAAAGAGAGCTGAGCCAAAAGGCAAAGCTCTCGATTTACCAGTCGATTTACGTTCCTACCCTCACCTATGGTCATGAGCTTTGGGTAGTGACCGAAAGGACAAGATCGCGGGTACAAGCGGCTGAAATGAGTTTTCTCCGCAGGGTGGCTGGGCTCTCCCTTAGAGATAGGGTGAGAAGCACTGTCATCCGGGAGAGACTCGGAGTAGAACCGCTGCTCCTCCGCATTGAGAGGAGCCAGATGAGGTGGCTCGGGCATCTGGTTAGGATGCCTCCCGAACGCCTTCCTGGGGAGGTGTTCAGGGCCCCTCCAACCGATAGGAGGCACCAGGGAAGACCCAGGACACGTTGGAGAGACTATGTCTCTCAGCTGGCCTGGGAACGCCTCGGCATCCGCTGGGAAGAGCTAGACGAAGTGGCCGGGGAGAGGAACCTCTGGGCTTCCTTGCTTAGGTTGCTGCCCCCGCGACCCGACCTCGGATAAGCGGAAGAAAATGACAGGATGGATAATGTCATTATAATCATAAATGTTCCACCTCACGCCTACTATGCAATGCAAAAGGGATTCACTTATTCCACCTATAAAGCCCTATAAAAAAAACACAAAAACGTTTCATATACATGCTGTAACCACGTAGTAACAGGCACAATCACAATAACATGTAATACTTACAGTATTGTGGTCATTTTAAGCATTACCAGAACTTTTTTCCTACTGGCATTGATTTCACCGTGCACATAGCCAATAACGCTACTTCCGTCAACAGCAGCAGCGTATGCTGAAATATTCTCATTCATCCAGTCATTGTATTCTCAGGACATTGTTGCGATCCATGCAATGGCCTGAGCAAAGCATAATAGACAGCGTGTTCTGTGTTTGCTAAGGTAGACTTTGTGAGAGCTGCCCACGCTGCCCACTACTTTGGGGCATTGAAGGATTCAGAAATTTATGGGCAAGAAGAGAGAGGGTAAGGGGGCAAGAGAGTCAGTATGAGCCCGACTTTTTACCATCACAATGCCGCCTGGTCGTATCAAACTTCCCCAGGTCTGTGCCACAAGTTTTGTACTCAGCTGCAATGTCTTTTTACCCCCACACTGCTGACATCACTCCTGCTCCTTGCTACTTTGCTAGCACACACTATTGTTGTGTTCACATGGATTCTATCCTCTCACTACTGGATAGACAAGCTGCGGTGGAGCACTATCGGAGTGCCAATATTGGAGATTTGAGATGCAGGCCTATATCATTTTGTGTTTTTTGCTGATGTCGGCCCGATAGCCAATATCAACCCCAAATCAGCTGGGAAAAAAACCTGAAAAATGCTTGGTGAAGGGTTTATACAGTACTTCAAGATGGCTGGTTCGCTCATTTCACTGTCAATCAAAAAGGGATCCCGCCTCAGAATATCCAATCATCATGCATGGGCCAGGCCGCGGCACCATAGACCCCCTAGAGATGCCGAGCGGGACAAAGCCCAGCATTTATCCAATGACCGTCCAGTTTCACGCAGTGGAACAACCCACTCTATGTACTTCCTTTGTGTTAGATCCTACAATAATAATGTCGCTATAGCTTGACTATGTGCAGGTCCCGGCATGTCAGTGGAGCGTTGTTGGTGGTTTTTGGAGGTTTTTTTAAAGGGCTTTATAGGCGGAATAGTTGAATCCCACCTATGTAGATTCTTAGTGGAAAAACTAAGTGAGAAAAGGTGTGTTCTTCCCCAAAACGTGCTGTTATAACATAACCTCGCTACATAACCGCATAGGAGAAGTAATACACGTCCTAATAGTCCGTAATAGACGGCCTGCTGCACAAACTCCTAGAAAGAGGAGGGGGCCACCGCTGAAATCACCAAGCAGTCAAAGTTGAAATGCAGTGATTTTAATCCCACTGGCCTAAGAAGACGTGCATTCAACAGTCCACCGTTGAGTTGTGTTACTAAAAAAGACTTATCAGAGAATAGACCGCAGCCGTGGTTCAACCGAAAACTTCGTTATTTCAAATTATTTCATCAGCGTGAAAGCTTGTGACAAACGCGGAGCTTTCACGCTGCTCTTTACTCTTAACTTTGGCCGGTGATTTCTTCGGCGTTTAGCCAGCTCTCCCACACACACACACACACACACACACACACACGCACACACGCACACACACACAGCCAGACATTTTAAATGATGTTTTCCCGACTCCAGTGAGTACACCTTGCTCAGACTTCCATTAAGAAAATCGATGAGCTGATGAGGCAGGAAGGTGGGGCGTCTCAATCTCAAGCACTTCATTTGTGGAACGTGACGCTTTTTTTTATTAGGACGTGCGTCTCGTCGCCATCAGCTGCAAACACACATCTATTATTATGCTTTTAAAAATACCATAAAGATTACTCAGGTTGGGTACATATTTCGTATCTTTGGAGAAAATATGATATCTGGTATGATATACACACACGTAAGTACGATTGGGATGTGCAAAAGGGATAATAATATAACGACAATTGAGGTAAGTGGGCGTGTGATGAATAAACCGGGACATTCCGATTCTGATATGGTTTATAAAGTTGGTACTTTTGAAAGTGCATGATGGATGCCAGAACCCTCATGTACCACTGTTAATTGGTTCCAGACTGTGAAAAATGCGTTTTTGCAAAATGGGACAGAAATATTTTTGTAGTTTAGGCCTAGAAAACATTTTAATGTTTTTTTAAACATTATTAGAGCCCCTTCTAGACATGATCATATTTTATATTACTCGATATGGTAGACATAAAAAAAAAACAAAAAACATTACAACCCTGTTGTCTCGGCGATCAAGACTGGTGCTTGTGTGTCTCTCCAAACATTACAGTAACATTACTGACACCTAGTGTTTAGCATAGAATACTACATATCATCGCAACAATGCCTTATTTTGTGTTTTTAGTTAGTTGTTTATTAGTTAGTAATATCCATATACAGTGTTTTGACTAATAACAGGCAGCGTTCAACCACATACGAGCTTTAGTTCCGAAAAGCTGTGACTGGGTGAAGCTCCAAAATTCCAGGCATGATTACTGGAGTATTTTAAATATTCCAATTATATGATAACTATATTGTATGACATATACTGTAGAATGATACATTATCACAGAAAAAAAAACCCAGGGCATGTGCAAAAATTCGGAAGATTCGACAGCAAAAATAGATACTTCAGACACAACAGAGGCAACGTGCTGTGTTGTAATGTTGATGTTCCAAATTCCGGTGTTTGTGAATGCACCTCGCTCGGCGTAATTGTGATTGGTGGATAATGAGGACTGTTGTGTGTTGGTGCGGCGCGTGACAGAGAGACGTGCGCGAGTTTACCTCGTGGGAATCGAGCACTGCTATTTGTGTGTTAAGGTTGGCAATAAAGTTTCAAAAGAGCGTCTGACTGTGTGTGTGTCCGTCGAGATGTTGCATTAGTACGAGACGTCACTTGCACAATATCCCCTTCTAGCACTTGTTGCCGGTGGATGAGTTGCTGCATTCATTTAGCACCCAAATGAGGCACCGATATCTACTTAATTTTTTAGGTGCTGTTATGAGACTGAGTTTGGGTACGCATTCCTACACAGAGCAGATTTAATAACAGGCAAAGAAGGCAGGGCAATGACTTGCGCCAATAATTGGATCGTTTCATTTATTGTTGAACGCCCTGGCGTTTAATTAAAATGTCAAAACAAATCCGAGCATCCTCTTATCTTCAAGATAGAATATAAAGGCCACGTTTACACAAACAATAAGAAACTGCAGAGATAACAATATTAATCAGTGGGGTTCTTGGGAAGCTTAATTTCCGGGCTTTTTCCACAGAAATCATCCATCCGTTTGCAAACAGAATTCTGTCACACGTGATGCAGAATATCCATGCATTTTCATCTACGTTGCATTTAAAAGCTGAAGTAACACATTGGTTTGGTATTAATTCGTCCCAATACCAGACACCCATAAATATAAACCAAAAATACATTTTCAAGAGAAGAAATATAGTTTCACAAGCAAAAGACAATGTGATGCAATTCCCGTGCAAGTGTTTTTCACCTTCTTTATCAAATTGCTGCCACGTCCAACTTTCTTTGGCCCCATGACAGGTTATTTTGCAGTAAAAAAAAGTGGGTCAGCAACATGTAGGGCGCTTTGTTTGGGCACGGAGCAAATGGACTAGTTTGTTACGTGCAATATTGTATGAAAACCAAATCGTCTAGAAACTGAGACAGACAAAAACAGAAGTTTGACTACATAAAGATGACTTCCTGTCAGGCCAGTAATGCTCTTTCCACACATACAGTACGTAGCTGGCCTCCTTACACGCGACTGGTCTTTAAAGTCCCATCAGCACCTTGCCAACGTCAGAGTCTTGCTGAGATCACAATCTTGACCCCCGACTTCCAAACGTGGGCCCTGTTCTGTCACATCCAGTCACTTGGTTGGTCATGCAAACTCTGTGGTCGGGCATGCACTTCAACTGAGAACTGAGCTGGGTGTGTCGTAAAGGATCTCGGGAGGCTCGTGGCTCCAGGAGAGAAGAGATCAAGTAGCTGCCGCTTGCTTTTAAAACCTGCAAGCTCAGCAACCCGCAAGAACCTCCATGAAGCTCCCAGAGGCGTCTATCCTCAGCTGCTCATGCTTCATTACCCCTACAACAAGTTCTTCCTCTGAGAGCTCCAGCAACAAGCCGCTACCGCTGTTTGGCTTGTACGCCATACTTTCTATACAATGCAATTTCCTGAAAACTCCAGTTATGTGTCCTTCACGTGACACGTGCACAGATGTAAGGCACTCCACAGGCACTGGTCTCTGGAGGATGCATGCTCCATACATAGTGCCTGATTTATGAATGGTTGACAGCAGCACACGTTCACGCTGCAAACACTCTGCAGGGGTTGCCGTTAAGAGGAGTGAGGAAGAGTCACCAGGAAGAAGAAAACAAAAAAGAACATGAACGACCTCATGCCCAAAGATTTAAAAAAACACAACTAGCAGAACCAAGCCTCACAGTCATGGTACAACACACACATACACACTCACACACATTGTGATAATGTCTTGCCGACAGTGAGGAATGGTGGTGGCAGCGCGCATGAGTGCCGCTGTGGTTCATTGAGAAGAAACATCAATTCCAACGTGTGCTGTGGCATTGTGGGAAACTACAGACTGACTTCTCAAGAGACCTTAATATAGAAAGTAAACTTGGATAAACTTTAGAGTAGTCTGTGTCCAGCTTGCTTAGGACTACAAGTGGGTCCTGGTCTGCAGACCGCCGCAAGGCACCTAATCATCTTGGATGTGTGTTTGAACTTCTTTATCACGGTGGCAAGCTGCTATCTGCTTCACAATCTCACAGCATAAGTTGGAATTTTCGTTTGCCCCCCTCAGTGAACCACAGCTTCATGGTGTTGGCAGCACTCATGCATGCTAAGTCACCCATTATCTTGCTACTTTCTTCTCCATCCATCCATCCATTTTATTCCGCTTAACCGAGGTTGGGTTGCGGCGGCAGCAGCCTAAGCAGGGAAGCCCAGAGGTCCCTTTCCTCGGCCACTTCGTCCAGCTTTTCCCAGCGGATGCCGAGGCGTTCCCAGGCCAGCTGAGAGACATAGTCTCTCCAGCATGTCCTGGGTCTTCCCCGAGGCCTCTTACCGGTCGGACGTGCCCTGAACACCTCCCAAGGAAGGCGTTCGGGAGACATCCTAACCAGATGCCCGAGCCACCTCATCTGGCTCCTCTCAATGCGGAGGAGCAGCAGTTCTACTCCGAGTCTCTCCCGGACGACAGTGAACCCTATCTCTAAGGGAGAGCCCAGCCACCCTGCGGAGAAAACTCATTTCGGCCGCTTGTACCCGTGATCTTGTCTTTTCGGTCACCACCCAAAGCTCATGACCATAGGTGAGGGTAGGAACGTAGATCGACCGGTAAATCGAGAGCGTTGCCTTTTGGCTCAGCTCTCTCTTCACCACGACGGTCCGGTACAACGTCCGCATCACTGCAGACGCTGCACCAATCCGCCTGTCCATCTCACATTCCATCCTTCCATCACCCGTGAACAAGACCCCGAGATACTCCTAATATATATTGTTATACAAGCTGTACACTGACTACTCTAAGATGTATTCCACTTATACAAATATGACAATATATACTGTAATGCTTGCTGAAATGAAGGTTGGACTACAGCAGTGTTGTGTTCACAAGTCCAGATTAGAGGCTCACTAGTGGCTTTTGCCGATTATGATCCTCACATCTTCTTGAGCCCCTAACAAGAAAAACAATGAGATTGGCATCTCTGCTGCAGGCATTGTGTCAATGAAGAGGAAAGGTCACGTCTTCCTTGCTGGCATAAAACAGAATAAAATGTTATGTGCATGAAGTGATTTTGTTGCGATGGGCACCTCAGGGAGCTTGTCATTGGCATCTGGGCTCAACCGCGCTCGAAGAACAGCACAAATATTCACTCGGGGATAGAATTGTACAACGCACTGGCCCAGATGAACAGATGCAACTCTGCCTGCCGGTTTGCAGTGCTGCATGTCGGGCGCGAGATGAGACCTCACAACTTGGACACGAGGCACGCCGCGGCAAAGCTCCATAAAGTGTTGCGCAACAAACGCGACTGCAGTCAGCGCTGCAGCAACAGCAAGACGGCAGGGTAGGTCACAACAATAGCTACACCTGCACAAAGAAGAGCTAATAAGATACTTTTGGGTGCAGTTTTGAAGACATTGCAAAACACCGCAGGTGTACCTAATGGCAAGTTTAATTATAGAGCACAATTTGGTACAGGAAACCAGTGCAAAGTACTGGACTAAATGGTCATAATTCCTGATTCTAGTCGGGACTCTAGCAGTAGCCTTCTGGGTGTGCTGCTGCACATCCAGTAGCGTACTATTCCCTTGATGTTAGCTAGCTAGCCATATAGCGATCAAGCTCGCTCTCTAGCTAGTTAGTTAGCTAGCTAGGTAGCTAGCAGATATATAGATAGAGTAGACCGACAGATGGATAAATAGTTAGTTAGAAAGACATAAATAGATAAGAAAACACAGAAGTTGGGCAACAACGGGTTACCGTGGGTTAGCATCCTGATTAGCATCATTGGTACGCTCACAAGGCCCACACCCTCCGTACAGTATAAGGCCCCCATTTTCGTAGCTGTCTCAAACAATGCCTGCAGCGTCAACTGTTATTCCCGGAAATGTATGACTTTACTCTTTATTGCAATATTTTTCTCCTATTTTAACAGGCATTGCCTGAGACGGCTATAAAGGGGTCGTGATCGCGACCTTCGGCTTTGGTCAACGATTATATCACGAGTTTTACTCCCGTAAAATCCAGATTTTTTTTTTCTCAGTATGTTTTTTCTTGCCAAATAACAACTTTTAATTTGAAAATGTCCAATTTTTGTGTTTGAATGCGACGTGTACTTTAAGACTCCGCCGTAGTAACCGTTGTACTTCTCATGCATGGGTGCTTTTTGCAGGACGCAAACTAGACATGTTTAGCTTCCCAGCATGGTGCTAACATATGAGGAGCAACACGTTAAACATGCACCTGACAGCGTCGGTGGTGAATGTGAAACTAAATCCCGATTCAATTTGGGCGCAGCAAAGCTTTAAAAGAAGTGAGACACGGCGACCCGAGAAGCATGGCTACGAGATGCCAGAACCAGACTTGAAGACGCGCACTCCGACATCACAAGTGAACTCACCGTGGCTGTTGCACCGCGATGTCTCCACCAGGCGGTTGTCCTGGTCGTAGCACACCATGGCCTGGTAGCGGTAGCCCTGTCCGCACTCTTTGATGTCCCCCTGCACCTTCAGGCCCAGCGTACTCTCGGCCCGGCCCGCCTCGGGCAGGATGCAGTCGGACCAGTTGCCCACCGGCTGGGCGTTGTACTTGTCGCACGGGCAGTACTGCGTCTCGCTCAGGGGGTACATCTGCGTGTTCTTGCACTTGTCTTTCTTCTTGCTCCTCCCTGAGGGGCGGTCGGGTGCAGGGACGAGGTGAGCGTTACGGAGAACCACTAAAAAAAAAAGGGGTTAGGCAAAATTTTCTCACCGATGAGGGCCCGCTTTCTGGTGCGCACCCCCACGCAGTCGGCCGAACAGGGCGAGAACTTGGACCAGCTGGTGAGCTGGCAGTCGTCCTGGCAGGGCAGCTGACAGCGCTGAGTGATGGGCGGCGTGGCCCTGGCCGACTTCAGACACTCGCTGACGTCCACTTGCGTCCCGTCCAGCTGCCGACAGGAGACGGCTGGGGGGACGAAAGGGCGTGGTGCTGAACTGTTGTGACACACTAATCAGGTAGGACGTGTTAAAACGGGTTTCCGGTCAGGAAGGGTCGGGGAACCTCATTTTCACTTCGCAGCTTCAAACTGACTTCGCAAGCATCGTCAATGCGGCTGCCGAACCCCGCTTCCTAATTCTGGCGGTACAAGAGTCGATGGTAAACGGCGATTAGCAGCTACCGGCCGCTCCAGACACGGAGCTTGTAATTTGCACATGACTTAGACACAATAAACAGTTAAGTTGTTACTTGCAGCTTGCTCTTCTTCGTTCATCAACACAACGAAGTAACGTTGGGAAAGGCGTCGGTCATGTTCACAAAACCGTCCCGGGTGAAGTGCCGTCGACAGATAGAGCATATTTTTCTCTCGCAGGCGGGGAATTAGCCCCTCCGATCACTTCTGCCTGATGTTTGCCGCTTTAGGAAAGCTGAACAAAATTCGGTTTCCCTCACACCTGAGCAAACATTTCCTGGGAGCCTTTGCCTACAAGCATTAAGCACTTCCTTAAGCTTAATGACGAAAAAGCCAATTGCTATTTTTGGCGGTGTACTGGGCCCGTCATCACCATAATGCCCACCGCATCTATGGGATGGTTTGGGGATGGTTCTTTTAAACTCTAAACAAGTGAGCGCATAACATACAACCCCAGTCCTGACACTGCCTACCTCTTACTTTTAGGAGCCAGGTCAAAATTCTCCTTTTTTGGTCTGGCTCCTTCCTATTACTTACTGTTTATGTTTCTGCTAGAACAATGAGGTCCAGCTCACAGTCGCTTGTAACCACTCCAAGATCTAACCTTTTTTGTATAGACCGGCTTTCTTTTTGTGTGTATTGTTTTTAGTTGCACTTTTGTTATTGGGTATGTTTGTGCAGTCCTGCGTTTTACTGGCTCCCGTTCAGCACCGGAAATGTGCTCCATAAATACATTTGACCTTGACCGTGTGAAGAACACGCCAGCCAGCCGGGGACAAGACCTCAACGCACGTTGCAGTGCGAGCCTTCTTTGCTGCGAGGCAGCAGTTTATGAAAGCTTCATCTTTAGTATTGTTTTAAGAAAAAGGAAGAGAAAGAGAAGGAGTCACGTAAGCAGCCGAGATCAGAGCTAGCATGTTCTGAGGCTACGCAGCGAGGGGGTTTTGGAGTCCACAAGGCGAGCAGCAGAGCAGGGCTGCATGCAAGCTCTCGTACCTGAGAGACCTTTGAAAGTCCTCCACTCCTCACACGAGCTGCATGAGGTCGACTTAAAAGTTAATGAAAAATAGACGGCTCTCAATTGCAAAGCCCTCAAGTGCCAGGCTTGCGTCACGCCGCCGCCGCCGCCGCCGCCGCCGCCGCCGCCGCCGCCCGCACATTCAATGCAGGCTATGGAGCGGGGATGTTTCGCCGTGCGCCGGGTTGGGTCTCCGTCTTGTCCTCCTTCTCTCCATTGGTGTGCGAGGTCAGCCTTTAGCGGCTGAAGCGAGCTTTTCATAGACGCACAACGGTGTTTTGTCTCGCCCAAGCAGCACGATGTAAACGGTCGGCGCGAACGATGAAAGAACTAAATCGCCGAAAAAGTCTGAGGCGTCCATTTTCACCATGAACGGATTCTTCTCACGTGAATAGAAGCCGGCAAGGAGGAAGATGAAATATAAGTGCTAATAATGGCGGCGTAATGAAATTGATCATTCGGCGTGACCCCTGAAATGAGATTTTCATGAAAGCCATGAAGACCGCGTGGCCTAAAGATCAAGCCCGCCCCATCCTGCCCTTCGCGTTGGCACTTTCTGTGTCTACAGCCTCTCCTCCCAAACATCCAGCAGACACGTTGAATAAAAAATGCTTGACAGGGGCCTGAGGTGTGAGAAAACACGGCGCAGAAATAACACAAAATGTCAAACGGGCCTCCGGAGGGCCTTCCCGGTTTGGATGCAAAAATGAAAATAAGCAGAAAAGTAAAACACGCGCAAGTTTTTAGCAAGCGGATGCTTTTCCTGGCGGCTACGGAAAGCCTGGCGAGGGCGAGGTGCGTCCTGCGGAAGGGAGATTCGGTTTGCGTACCTCGCGTTTGAAGTCCCGGCCCGCAGGCCTCCTGAGCGCCGGGCCGGTCTTGCCTGAGGAACCACGGGACCAGCTGGCACTTTCTCCATTTGTGCGTCTTCCACCTGGAGTCAATCACAGCAGCCAAAATGTCAGCGACGCTGCAGTTTCACTCCATTTCCACACTTCCTTTCCCTCTCCGTTCAGATTGCTCAGTTACACCGTCCGCTGGTAAGGATGCCCAAATAACTGATCCACACGGTTGCTCGCTCTGGAAGCCCTCTGTTGTGGTACATAAGGAATTTTTGGCAGCCATAATTGCACTTCTGCTTAGTTTGACCTTTTTGAAGTGTAAACCCTCACCAGTCTTGTGTGCGTGGAGGCGGGATCATAAATATACCTTGTCACGGTGCAATACTATAGCACAGCAGCTTTTCAACTGGCCCTGCAAAACCAGTGCTTAAACATTTCCCAGTCGCGACACTCCAACACTACACCACTCCGGTTATTCCAGGCGGGAAAAAAACGACATTATTAGGTGTTATAGATGGTCCGTCTACCTTCCATTTCTGTTTTTTTTTTTTACATTTTTGTAGCAACAAATGACTTTCTTCATGAGGGTACAGAACTACACTACAGAACTCTGCAGTCAGAGGAGGTGGTAAGTACTCCAGAACGTTTTGTATGTTTAATATATTTAATATAATACACATTATTTTTCATTATTTTATTTAACCTCTGGCATGTCCCCACTTAACTTTGTACCATGTCAAGCAAATCATTGGACTTTCACGACTGAAATTTAAATAAATACCTGGAAAAAGGGAGGTGTTCTAAATTGTTTGACTGGTTTTAATGTCATTTTATGACATGAGATTACAAAAAAATCAGGTGTCTTGTTTGATTTGCCAGCTCTCGTTTGATCAAATCAAATAAAAATAAAAATGTGTAATGCTCATCGTCACAAAAGTTACTATTTGTTCATCTAACGCACACACACCAATCAACAACGTCATGCTGTAACCTTTCTTCTGCACTCTACTACCTGCTTGGGCTGTTCACAGGAGGCGTTCGAGCGCATTAGGTAGATCTCAGCGTTTAGAATTTGTATTCATGTACCCCCCCACGGCGGTCAGCGTACCCCTATTTTCCAAGTGGTCTTAAAATTTTGATCAGGAGCGCATATGAAATATCTCCAAAAAATACTTCTCTTATTATGATGGTGTTTTTTTACCAATACCGTCTGGCCCTCCCGATGGCGGGCAAAAAATATGCTGGCCCTTGGGTAAACCAGCTACAGAAAGAAGGATATACTTTAGAGTAGACAGTGTGCAGCTTGAGTCAACACTCACACAACCATCATTGTCTGAATATGGCAGCACAAGATAATTGTCCACGGTTAGGCATGAGTGCTGCCGGCAAAGGTAAAGGATGAATCCCAACATGTCCTGTGACTGGAATTGTGACGCAGCGTGGCCACGCCACGATCGACATGTTCAACTGAGCTGAACCAGCGGGTACAAACGCGACCGGGCCCACTCGTCACCTGATGGCGAGCTCGCTAAATGCCACGCGTAGAGATGTAACGTGCCGGCGTGAGCCTGTGTACAAACGGACCTCGTCAAACGCGGCATGAATGTAACCTAATTAGCCATCTCACCGCACGTCCCCGTGCACGCATCCCTTCTTATTACACCTGGCGTCGGCGGCGTGAACGAGACGCCACGCATCTCTCAACACGCACACACACGCAGGTATTTCCAGATGCGCGAGGCCATTAAGGTAAAGTCGTCTGATGAATCTTTGCATGAATCGGATGAGTCACTGCGAAGGAAGAAGGCTATGAAGAAAAACATCGCTTGCTTTTTGTCGATATTATTTTGTCTTTTGAAATTATAACGAGAAGATTGGCCTGCGCTGTGCAGACACGTGGGGTCCAATACTAGCGCTTTGCTTCGGTCCCGTTGGACCAGCACCATGTCAGCAAGTGAGCATCTTTGCCCAGATCTGCCAGGTGTACATAATGAAATGGCCACTGTGGTGGTAAGCAGTAGTTGTAGTAGTTGTGGAATATGGTAATAAGAGTGATCATACTATGCCGTGTCTACCCACTCTTGCACTTACATTCAATGCTATGTCTGGTCACTCTTGCACTTACATTCAATGCTATGTCTGGTCACTCTTGCTCTTACATTCAATGCTATGTCTGGTCACTCTTGCACTTACATTCAATGCCATGTCTGGTCACTCTTGCACTTACATTCAATGCCATGTCTGGTCACTCTTGC
>QODF01000274.1:180665-215673 GCA_024372805.1 Oostethus manadensis
ATGTCTGGTCACTCTTGCACTTACATTCAATGCTATGTCTGGTCACTCTTGCACTTACATTCAATGCTATGTCTGGTCACTCTTGCTCTTACATTCAATGCCATGTCTGGTCACTCTTGCACTTACATTCAATGCTATGTCTGGTCACTCTTGCACTTACATTCAATGCTATGTCCGGTCACTCTTGCACTTACTACTTGTTTTTTTGTTGTTTATACATTGGCTGTAAGCACTTATCATCCAACTATGTTTCTGTCAGTTATTATTATTAACAGTATATATTCATTATTACTGTTATATAACTGACTTACAGTAACTACAAACCTTGGCTCCTATTTTGCCACATTGATATGCTACCTTATCATTTTCCTATGCATTTAAAATGGCAAAGAGTGCCTTTAAAACACAGGAAGTGTACAAATGTAAATTGATGCGAAACAGATGGGGTGTAGGATTAAAAAAGCTTTGTCCTTTTTGGACATGTGGAACTGTGACTTGTACTAAGTGATGTATTCCAGTGTACCTCCAATGATGAAAATAAATGAAACCATTACCATTACGGAGTACATGCATCAATAAAACACCGCAGCCTATGCCAAATATAGCTCAAAATGCGATTAACCCGAGTGGAAATGGTGCAAAGAGTGCCATGTGGTACCTGAAGCCTGGACATGTTTCCGGGAGCTGGCAGTCTCTCTCCTCCTCCAGCAGCTCGGGACAATCCAGGCCTCCGTTGGAAGGCGTCTGGATGATGAGGCGCTTCCTCGATTGCTTCCTTTTCACGGCGTTACCAGCTGAGCAGACAGTAATTAAATTAGACGCAGGAAATGGGCGCGTGGGAATGGGATGAGAAGGTTGTTGAAACCGTGACAAAAGAAACGCTCGCTGCTCAGCCGCGTACATCTGAGGAAGTGACTTGTAACTATTTTAACGAGGAAAAAAACATGCTGAGTTGGGATATCTTTATTCAGCGACAGTTCTCCCTTTAGAAAGACAAAATTATTGACTGATTGACTTTGTCAGAGAGCGCTTCACGATGAGCTCTCTTCTCCCCTGAGCGTATGCTTAGTGATGTTCTCAAGTAACAAATAACATCCAATTAAAATGCAGTTATAGACGCGCTGAGGTCGCCAACATGCAGGGCGATAACGAGTTTGTGTGCGGGTGACCTCGACCCGACACAGTTTTGCTTTGGCAGCACGAAGACAACAAAGGTGTACGTATATTCGCTGACACGCCGAGCCACTGGTGCGCCTGGAAACGAGGTCATCCAAGGGTCGTCCAATTAATTACGCGCAAAGAGGCCACGGGGGTTGGGTAGCTAGCGAGTGTACCTTATATATTTTTGAATGTCTAATTTTTCATTTATCACCAAAGACCAAACCCATCGTACTCAAAGAACTAATTTATTCATTCATTCATTTTCTTTGCCGCTTATCCTCATTAAGGTCGCGGGTATGCTGGAGCTTATCCCAGCTGGCCTTGGGCGTGATAATTTACATGTTTCAAAAAAACTGAAGACAATTTCCAGTCCCGTCATTGCACTAACAGTGTCCAATTTCAAAAACACCAAAGATAATTTTGTGCCGAGGTAACCAAACTCTGTGTTTTCATACAAATCTAAGACAATATACAGCAGCCTGTCCAAAGTTTTTTTTAAGAATAAAGCCAAAATATTAACAGAAAAGCGTTGTCAACTAACATGAATGTCATAATTTTTTTTTTTTTTTGTCTTGTCCAGCATCATAACAGCTGAATGGGAGTCAAGCTGCCTTTAAATGCTGAGCAAAATTTCTTTGCCAAGGGAGATTTCATAATCCAAATGAGTGTCCCTTGACATTTGACTGCGTTTATTATGAATTTTGTTGCGCCACATTTCGATGCCGGACCTGACCTGAAAAGGGGACGGGTGGCGTGGGGGATATAAGAAAGGGTGCAGAAGAACCTCACAAACATATTTCAACCATATTATAAACAACCGTGATAATCAAGATTTCAGCAACAACCAGAACAGTCACAGAGCAAAATGAGCAAAAATACAGGGGAAAGAAGAAGAAAAAAAAAAAATAGTAATAATAATACTAATATATATGTACACACACATACATACATACATATTTACTAAAAATGATAAACATAAAAGAAAAACAACAAGAAAAGAAACAGAACCAAAAATATTTACAGAAAAAAGTTGTCATGTAACAAGACAATGCCATAATTTTACAACAGTAACATTGAATTATTATGAGAAACATTTTTTTTAGTAACATAAATTGAAATTTTTTTTTAAGTCACTATATGATGAGAAACAAACAAACAAAATAAAGTTGTCAATTTTGGAAAATTAAGTTTAGAAAAAATACAATATTATGGGAATGACGTCAAAATACTATGGAAATAAAGCCAAAATATTACTCAAATAACATTTTTAAATTTATTTTAAGAACAGTGTTGAAATATTTGAAGAATACAAAACTGGATCAGAAGTGAAAAAAACAGCTGCAATTTTTGTCATCATATTATGAGAAACAAACCAAATAAAAGTTCTTTTCATCTGTACAACTACTGACATATGTCTCAAATCTATAATCAGCATAACAAGATCACATATGATTTGGTTAGTGGTTAGTGATAGCAATCCCACGAGACTGAACCACGAGAACTAGCTCGTCATGGATGGCGCCGCGAACCGTAAATGTCATTTTTCGCCAGTCCCTATGACTGAACGGTCACGTTTTCGCAAACATCCAAGACAATGAAGAGTTCATTTACATGTTTTCGAAAAATCAAAGGCAAAATAAGAATCTTCAACCAACCAAACGTACTGCACATTTTTTTTTTTACAGACGGCGATTAACCAAATGTAACCACATTTATGTATTTGAAGATATTTCACAGCTTGGTTCTTGTGCACGTCGAAGACAATTCATAGTCTTCAATGAACTCATGGTCCCTCTCAGGGTAAATGGTCTCTCACTCGTATGGCGCATTTCCACACCATCCATGAACATGGGAGGATTGAACCAACAACCTACAGGTTGAGGACAAGCACTCTTGCCAGCTGAGCCATGCCGCCCCAAACTCATAAATGACCTAAGGTTGGCATTTCATCAACATCAAACATAATTTCACTGAACAGAAAGACAATTTTGAGCGCTCGCGTTTTCATCAACATCAAAGCCACTGTAGTCTTCAGCAAACTAATGTTATCATTGGAAAGCATTCATTCATTCATTCATTTTCTAAACCGCTTATCCTCATTAGGGTCACGGGGATGCTGGAGCCTATCCCAGCAGACTTTGGGCGAGAGGCGGGGTACACCCTGGACTGGTCGCCAGCCAATCGCAGAGCACGTATAGGCAAACAAACATTCACACTCACATTCATACCGATGGACAATTTAGAGTCACCAATTAAGCTAACATGCATGTTTTTGGAATGTGGGAGGAAACCGGAGTACCCGGAGAAAACCCACACACGCACGGGGAGAACATGCAAACTCCACACAGAGATGCCCAACGGAGATTTGAACCCAGGTCTTCCAGATCTCCTGACTGTGTGGCCAATGTGCTAACCACTCAGCCACCGTGCGGCCCCTCATTGGAAATCATCCTTAACCTAACTTTTGTTTTCCTAAACATCATAGTCCTCCACGTACTCATTTACATACTTTCATATACATCGACGTCAATTTGGAGTCCTCTGTCACTTGACGTTCACGTGGTCGTAAAAATCAGAGGTGATTGAGTCTTCTGTGTTGTCATAACACATGAAGGCAATTGGAAATCTTCAAAAAACCTAACCTACGTCTTTTTGTCAGAAGAATTTAGTCCTCTATTAACCGAACGTACGTATTTTTGTAAGAAGCAAAGGTATTTCAGAGATGTCACTGAACCAGAAAACAATTTTGGACATTCCATCCATGCATTTTCTATGCCTCTTATCCTCACTAGGGTCGCAAGGGGATGACTTTGTCGCCAGCCAATTGCAGGGCACACACAGACAAAGAACCGACCACACTTGTGTTCATACCAACGGGCAATAATTAACCTGACATGCGTGTTTTTTGCAAAGTGATCGAAAACCGACGGACTGCGGGGAGACCCAGATTTTCCAGATCTCCAGACTGCGTGGCCATCGTGCCAACCACTCGGCCACCGCGCGAATCAAAGACAATGCATGCTCGTCGATGAACTCTTTCGGAATGTTTTCCTAACAAAAAGACAATTTAGAGCGTTTTTGTAAACATCAAACGCAATTTTGAGGCTCCAGTGAAACCATTTACATGCTCTCATAGAAATTTGAAATCTTTGTCTTTTCAAGTCAGTTTCGGTTAAACGTCAATCAATCAGTGAACTTTATTATTTAGTGTCTTGAGACTACGCACCTTCAGGTGAATTATTTCCACAAAATTATGCCAATTGGATGTCCGACTATAAGGACAGAACACAATGATCTTGCTGAGAAGCATCAGCCGGGTGATGTAAGAGGAGAAGCAATTTACTGGGTTTTGCGGCGGTACGGTACCTGCGTCGCAGGACACGGGGCAGGAAGTCCACTCGCTGAAAGGGGTCATGATGCAATCTTTCTTGCAGGGCAGCTGACACGGTCGCACCGTGCTGGGCCGAGGCCCGTCTGGACACCTGCACCCACAAAAACAAAGAGAGCATCAACGCCGGAATCCATCCACTCACACACACACACACATGCACACACGCACACACACAAATACACATCCCAAAAACCATAAACACAATGAAATGCAGATGAGCAGTATTAAACAAAAGAAGCATTATAGAATTTATTTCATTTTTTAAACTTTGCTGCTTGCTGCAGCTTGCTTCACTTAGAAACAAGGTTCCCAAAGTGGGGTACGCATACCCCTAGGGTACACAGATTGCCGTAGAGCAGGGCCACACTAGGTTAAAAAATGTGGTACTAAATGTAACGCCTAACTTCAAACACATTTCCAAATGTACAAAAAAGCAATCCAAACATCATGTTGGCATACAAATAAATATCGGCACACAATACCCACGCCATATATTCCCATATGGACTTCATCATTTACAGTGAGAGCAAAAAGTATGTGAACCCCAGCTGATTTAGTAAGTTAGCCCACTAACAAAGAAATGATCAGTCTATAATTTCAATGGTAGCTTTATTTGAACACTGAGAGACAACAATGACAAAAAAAATCCATAAAAATGCATTTCAAAAAGAGTTATAAATTAATTTGCATTTCCATTAAGGAAATAAGTATTTGATCCCTTTGAAAAACGTGCTTCAGTACTTGCTGGCAAAACCTTTGTTGGCAATCACAGGGGTCAGCCGGTGCAGTCTTCAGTGGCAAACTTCCAACGGGCCTGTAGGTGGACTTTCTTGAGCAGGGGGACCTTGCGGGCACAGCAGGATTTCAGTCCTTCACGGCGTAGTGTGTTACCAACTGTTTTTGTGGTGACTATGGTTCCAGCTGCCTTGAGATCATTGACAAGTTCCTCCCGAGTGGTTCTGGGCTGATTCCTCACCGTTTTCATTATCATTGAAACTCCACGAGGTGAGATCTTGCATGGAGCTCCAGACCGAGGGAGATTGGCAGTTAATTTATGTTTCTTCCATTTGCGAATTATTGCACCAACTGTTGTCACCTTCTCACCCAGCTGCTTAGCGATGGTCTTGTAGCCCATTCCAGTCCACAATCTTGTCCCTGACATCCTTGGAAAGCTCTTTGGTCTTGGCCATGGTGCAGAGTATGGCATCTGGATTGATTGATTGCTTCTGTGGACAGGTCTCTTTTATACAGGTAACGAGCCGAGAGGCCTGCCAATGTCAGCTCCTTACCTGTAAAAGATCCACCTGGGAGCTGGAGATCTTGCTGACGGATAGGGGATCAAATACTTATTTCCTTCATGGAAATGCAAATTATTTTATAACTCTTTTTGAAACGCATTTTTCTGGATTTTTTTGTCATTGTTGTCTCTCAGTGTTCAAATAAAGCTACCAGTGAAATTATAGACTGATCATTTCTTTGTTAGTGGGCAAACTTACTAAATCAGCTGGGGTTCAAATACTTTTTTCCCTCACTGTATGTGCATTTCCAATTATTTTCTGCGTGGAAAATAATACTCCAAAAATGTGTGTAAACTGACTTTCTAGAACAGGGCTGAGCAAACCTTATGACTCGCAGGCCACACTGGGTTAAAAAGCAGCAGGGGCCTTCCAAGTGGAGGTGGTCATCAAACGAACAACATGCTTGCTCACGGTGCATCAAAACCCCTCACAATCGCATAAATCGAAAACTACTACTACCTCGGTGACACACAATTAAGCGCTATACACATAACACTGTTCCCGCAAGGCATGCTGGGTAGTCTAATGACAACAACATGAACTATGAACAATAAAATTTTGGAAATCAAAAGTTGTTTGCTTCTCTGACGACCTCCTCAACATACTGCATTTTGCAATTAAGCAAAAATGCGACAAAAAACCTCAAAAAGTAGAGTAGAGTACCACAAGCTACCCAGCATGACTTGCGGCAGAAATATATGGGTGTTTTTTTGGCATGGGTATTGTGTGCAGATGCATATTTGCACGTCCACATGATGCACGCGGTGGTTGGATCGCTTTTTTGCACAATCTACAGATTGAATCTGACTATTTTGGCGAAAGCGCCACGAGTCATGTTGCCAAACACTGAGATTTACGAAACGCGCTAAAACGCCTCATGTGAACAGTACAGTGCAGAAAACAGGTGACAGCAAGTTGCTCATTGTTGCGTGTGCGTTAAACGACCAAATAAGTCAAGTTTGACGATGACGCTGTGCATTAAAAGTGTTTCATCTTGGAGACTGAAATGAGAGCTGGTCTTCTTATGTGTTGCTGTGACTAATTAGTTCGGAGCTTCATTAGTGAGTCATTTGTTTGTTACTGGATGCACTGACTACGTTGGCAAGCTTTTGCAGGTACATTTGGGCTTTCACATACAACGGGTCTTCTTCGGGCGTTGCGGTCGCTTTGTCCGGCGGGTCCATGAACATGGCACATGTGCCGCAGATTGAGGTTGATGTGGGTCTCCGACAGTGCCCAGACAGGCGTGTGTATTCACCTCCTCCTTGTTCACAAGCGTAAACGCGTGATGCACGCAGGCGAGCTGTAATGTTGCTTTCACTCGGGGCATAATCTCATGCTGCGTGTGCTCACGTGTCCAATTGGCTCCGTAAGAACTCCTTTCTGGGCGTGACGTGCATTTGGTATCTCAATCCTGACATTTATGATATCTTACCCCGTCTAAAACCCTTAGTAGCCTCTGTATGCAGTTGAAAATGAACACACAATATTTGTTTAATATAACGTCTTACGCCCCTCTGTGAATCACCACCTTATCGTGGTGGAGGGGTTTGAGTGCCCGAGTGATCCTAGGAGCTATGTTGTCGGGGGCTTTATGCCCCTGGTAGGGTCTCCCAAGGCAAACATGTTCTAGGTGACCGGCCAGACTAAGAGTGATTCAGAGGACCCCTATGACGAACAACGTGAGGAGTGACCGCACCTTGCCCGAACGTGGGATACTGGGGCCTCACCCTGGAGCCATGCCTGGGGGAGGGGCTCGCAGGCGAGCGACTGGTGGCCAGGTCTTCACCCGTGGGGCCTGGCCGGGCCTAGCCCGAAGAAGCCACACGGGAACTCCACCCCCGCAGACCCACCACCTGCAGGGGCAAGCATAAAGGTCCGGTGCTTTGTGATTTGGGCAGTGGTCGAGGGCGGGTGTCCGGGCGACCTGGTCTTCGGCGGCCAAATCTGGTTCTTGGGACATGGAATGTCACTTCTTTAGGGTGAGGAGCTCGGACATCTGGGAGGAGCTCAGAGTAGAGCCGCTGCTCCTTCACATCGAGAGGAGCCAGTTGGATCGGGCATCTAGTCCGGATGCCTCCCGGGCGCCTCCCTGGTGAGGTGTTTCGGGCATGCCCAGTCGGCAGAAGGCCCCCGGGAAGACCTAGGACACGCTGGAGGGACTATGTCTCACAGCTGGCCTGGGAACGCCTTGGTGTCCTCCCGATGGAGCTGGAAGAGGTCGCTGGGGACCGGGAAGTCTGGACTTCCCTACTGAAGCTGCTGCCCCCGCGACCCGGACCCGGATAAGCGGTGGAAAATGGATGGATGGATGGATGGATGNCCAAGTGCAGGTGGTCATCAAATGAACAACATGCTTGCTCACGGTGCATCAAAACCCCTCACAATCGCATAAATCGAAAACTACTACTACCTCGGTGACACACAATTAAGCGCTATACACATAACACTGTTCCCGCAAGGCATGCTGGGTAGTCTATTGACAACAACATGAACTATGAACAATAAAACTTTGAAAATCAAAAGTTGTTTGCTTCTCTGACGACCTCCTCAACATACTGCATTTTGCAATTAAGCAAAAATGCGACAAAAAACGGAAAAAAGTAGAGTAGAGAATTAGGATTAATCGTCAGTCACTTCACGGTGTAAAGATGCCATCCGATCTCTGTCGTGGACAACCGCCGAAGAACGAGCGGCATCCTCTCGGGGGGCGTCGGGCGCTCGTTAGCACGGCGGAGCCTCGCAGGCTAAATGTAATAATGCGACACAAGGAGAAGATTTATGTTTAATACCGAACACACGGGGCTAAATCCCTCTCCGGCGGAACAAATCCTCTGGCGTCTTGGTACAAGAGAACGGTAAAAGCTGCCTGTTCTGTCGATGATCCTTGGCCTCGGAATCACTGAGCATTGCTAATAGACTTCATTGCGGAGAGTGCTCTCCCAACAACATCGCCTGCGTCTTTCTCTTCTAATTAAGTCTCAATAATCACAGCACCACTAATAATAACCGCGACATTAATCACACATGTTAGCGCTTTCCTTTTTAATTACAGTTATCTTTTAATCCCACTAATGGATGCCATTTTGCAGCCATTTTTGATGATTTAAAAAACAGCCCGTCGATACCAGCCGATGAGGATGTCAAGAAAATCAGACCCCGGGAAAAAGTCCTGTCGGGAAAAGGCATCGTATCGTATAGTATCTCCCAAAAGTGAGTACACGTACAGTTCAAAATAATAGCAGTGCAACGTGGCTAACCAGATGAAGTACTGTAATTAGTGTATTTTCATTGCTACATGGCAAGCAAGTTACCAGTAGGTGCAGTAGATTCTCAGAAAGCCAACAAGACCCAGCATTCATGATATGCACGCATTTAAGGCTGCGCAGTTGGACAATTAGTTGCAAGGGGTGTGTTCAAAAAGATAGCAGTGTGGCATTTAACCAGTAATTTTACAAGAATAAAGTCATATTCCAATGAGAACAAAAGTTCCAATTGTACAAAAATAAAATTGTAATATTATGAGGAAATAATGCCATTTTAGCAGCCTAAGGCGTAATATTCAAATATTATAGACAAAATATGTTATTGTTTTAAGGTCATATTTTTTTTGTAATTAGGTTGGCCAAATAAATTAATTGGGAAAATTAGGTTGGGTAAAAAATTATAACAATATTATGGTAATAAAGCCAAAATGTTATGGGAATATAGTCAAAATTACAGGAAGAAAATTTACAACAAGAAAGTTGAAAAAAAAAAAAAACTGAAATGAAAAAAAAGGTTTAATTTTACAAAAACAAAATCATACTTTAATGAGAAAGAGTTGCAATTTTACAATGATAAAATAAAAAAAATATCACTTTAGGAGCATAAACTTAACTTATTAACTTTAATTAACTTTTTAAGTCGTATTAAACACAATAAAGTGATGATAATATTGTGGTAATAAAGATAAAATAAACATAAAATATTATGGGAATGAAGTCATATTACCAGAAAAAAAAAGTTGAAATAACGTATGTATTTATTCTATTTTCTTATCTCTCCTGTTTTGCCTTGATTTTTTTATGATGTGTTTTTAAGTTTAAGACATTTTTGTGGTTGCTGGAAATATAAATTTCATTCATCCATTTTCTATACCGCTTATCCTCATTAGGGTCGCTGGTATGCTGGAGCCTATCCCAGCTGACTTTGGGCGAGAGGCGGGGTACACCCTGGAGCGGTCGCCAGTCCAATCGCAGGGCAGAATATGAACTTCTCATGAGGATTAATAAAGTATATATGCACGTATATATATTTCTATATACTGGTTAGAACTTGTGCATGTGTTGCTTTGTGTGGCATCCCTTCATTTTTCATTATGTGGCCTTTGCAGGACAAAGTTTGGACACCCCGGGTGTACGCCGAATGACAGTTGCAAGAAGCTCCAATTTCTTTGAGCGTTTGAGGCGAGCCTCCCCTGCGAGGCGCCGGGCCTCTCCTGGCCCACACAGCAGGGATGATTGGCTGGGCCGCCGTCAGACATTAGCACCATGAATCTTTCCCTTTCCCTCCTCGCCCATTCCTCTGCATCCCTGTGATTACACAAACACATTTGGAGGCATTCAGCGCACAGTCACAAGCAATAACCTGATGCGGTTCTCTTCCTTGCACCGCAACACCTCTCTCTATTGGATGATGGACGCGTACGCCCCAAGCGCTGACATATTTTCCTCTATTGTCTCTCTCTCTCTCCTCCCATAATGCACTGTGAGAGTGTATGGGGGGCTTGCGTGAGTGCGACAGGCACTATGGATGGTTCACAGCCGGAGTCTTCTGGAAAAAAGTGGGCTGGGGAGGAGGCGTCGGCATGCGCAGGGCACTGGCAGCCATGTTTGCTTACCAGGCGGGCGTCACGTGGGGGCGCTGATCAATGTTACCTGCCAGATGAAGACATGGCGGGCAAGCGGAGGAAAAACACACCCACTCCTCTTAGCAGCAGATGGCTCAAAGCCTTGGGGGCGGAGGGCTCGGCACCGCCACGGCTTCGCCCGCGTCAACAAATGAGCAAACCAGGATGTGACGTGCCTCATTAAAGGGCGTCTTTCCCTTGGTCCAAACACGGGCGCCGTTTTCAGCGCTACAACTTTCCACTCACTGGAAATGATAAACTGCGTCCCGGCGGCATGACTGCAGTTGACAAAAGGTTATCCGGGGGCGCCTTACGCATGAAGGCCATATTAAATAACCACACAAAAGCAAGCACTTTGACACATAAACAGCCAGGAGATCCCCGGCAGACTAACGGATGTCCTCGAAGGATCCTCAAAAAGCTCTTTAAAGGGCCCCTGACATGATTTTTCAAACTGGTATACATTTACTGTGTGTAATTATGTTCCACATTGTTCGGTTTTTGAAAACGAATGGTAAATTTGCGAAACAAAAACATCCACAGTTCATGGGGTCATCTATGTGGAGCTCATTCCCGGAAGCGACGTCATCGGGGTGAAGCAAGCGCTTCTCTGGGTAGATTGTCAACTTGGTTCAGGGTATTTTCCATCAAAATGGTAGTCATGCCAAAACGGCGTGTTGCTGCCGGATGTTGACATTATCTGTGTGATACGGCAAGTTTGTTTTCCTTTCCAAAAGAGGACGGTGCAAGACAAAAAATGGACAAAGCGAGTTACGGGGAACAAGAGACAGATGGACGCCCACCTAAGTTCTGTGCTTTGCAGTGATCTCTTCACTGATGACTGCTACGAAGGAACTCCTTTACAAGAAGAATTTGGCTCGAAAGTACGGTTTTGAAAAAGGGACGCTATTGCGCCGGTACACAGGGAAAGAAAAAGCAGGACGAATGACACAAAGTTGCAACAGAACAGTAAGTCATTTCTACTTTTAGATAATGTCTTCTACTGCTGCAAAGCATTATAGATGTTATATAAACTACTTTTCACAGCTGAAATCTTGGCAATAATCACTGCGGACATCCTCTGTCTCATACACCGCCATGTCTTTGTAGCTGAGCAATGGTACACCGATGACGTCACTTCTGGAAATGAATGGATGCCGCCATGGACTGTAAATGTCTGTTTTGCAAATTTAACGTTCTCTTTCCAAAATCGAGCAATCTAGGACACAATTACAAACAACACATTTAAGCAAAGTTGATAAATCATGTCAGGGACGCCACCTGACCATTTTGTGTTATACAGGTGAGCTCAACTGTAGAAGATGGGTCAGTCTTTTGTTTTCTAGTCAGCACTCGAGCAGCAGCATCCTCCAGCAGCTAGAGCAGCCTGCTTGCAATACAAAGTTAGAATAATCCGGCATTAATACAGCATCACCAACAGCAGGAAATTTAGATTTGAGTGATATTTTGCCAGTGAAAAACCCCAAAACCGAGTTGAAAGATAAGTCCTGATCAAAGGTTGACGGAGAGATTCCCTGCTGTGCCGCTGCAGGCGAGCACAAAGCCATCGAGAGCGGCCGTGTCATTAGAGAGCTCGCCTCTGAGATGCGGGGAGGGGAGACGAGGACTCCAATTGCAGCGTTAAACATTTATGTAAGTTGGGAAAAATCTGCATCACAGATCACACGCCTTTGTCATTAAAGTTCACACGTTACTTGAAAAAATCGCCCGCGCACTCTTAGGGACTGTTTGCAGACGCTACGCGGCGGAGAGGGCGCTAACACGCACACGTGTTGTGCGCTAATGACAAAGTTTAGCTCCCAACCAACATTAGCCATCACTGCATGTTTTTTAATGACTTCTGTCGAGACAAAATGTTTAAAAAATAAATCTGGCACATTTTCTATGCCTTAAATTGCATTTTTCAGTGTTATTTTTCCTCACACAGTGTTTGTTTGTGAAACGCATCCCAATGAACAAAGCATCACAAGTTCATTCATTACACCGGATGGGATCTGACATCATGGGAGATACCAGTTGATACCGGACAGTATCGGTATCACGGATATCCGACTGGAGGATTTTGTTCTTCCAGCTGTGAGTTTTGAGTATGGTTTACAATTGACTGAAGAGGATTACACACAAGCAATTGCAATGCCAGCACTGGAGAGCAGACAGCCCACCAGTCAAAGTCTAGTGAGGTCGAAGCGATCTCGAAAGTCAAACTAAGTTCCTCTTCTTCATAAGCCTGCTGCGGAGGTGGTCCGGTGGTCAGAAAAAAATCCCGTTAACCAGACCTTGAAGGCAGAAATGGCAACCCATAATGAAAGTATGTGTGTGCTTAATTAAAAAGAACAGGGTCCCATTTGTTTCAAGTGAAAGGTCTTGGTGAATGCATGAGCTCTCCTTGGTAGACGTACATGAATCAGAATCCAGAACAGAGTGGAAAAAATTCCATTCCTAACAGCAATAAAAGTCTATGTGCACCACTGGGACGGTCCACCTTACTTACTGTTAAGGTTTTCGAAGGCAACATCAGCAGGACACCTACAGCATTCTTTGCCAAACTGGTTCAACTGGGATTTACAAAAAATAGTTGACGTGATGCGATTAGTGGTTAGGTCGACCTTAGGGAATCGGATATCAGATATGTCGGTCATCTCGGAGATTGTGGGACTATTTTTAACAAAAGAGGGCGGGAGCTGGAGTGAAGCCCACTTTTGTCAGGATGCCATCCAGCTTGCTGCTTTGTCTTTATCTCTGCCAGAGGAGATTACTGGAATCGGCCCATCCTTTTGGTTTTTTGCCCCCTGAGCGAGCCAATGAATGCGGCGGCGGCGTCTGGGTCAGCTCGCGGACATTCATCTTCATTCTATCTCGTTCACAACCAATCAGGTTGGCCTTGAACACGCTGCACTTTGACCTTTTACACCAGCGATGCCTCCGTGCTCGGCCGGCCGCTACGCACGCCTGAGAGTTAGCAAAAGAAACGATCGGAGCGGCTGTGTCCTCACCCTTCAGGGGCGAGTAGATGAGTCTAAACCTACCTCTTCATCTTCTGCTGAGGAGCAAATCAGTCAACTGGCAGGGGACCAGCAGCTCATACTTATACCAAAATATGCTTCATTGATCTTCACTGGTGCGGGCTTGTTCCTGGGCGCAAACCCCAAATATTTAGCCCTGATTAAATTGCCTTCAAGTATCAATCCCGTTTAATTACTGTCATTATCATCAGCGGGAAATTAGCAGCACTTAATTAAGGCTTCCAGGAAAGCGGCAGTTTTCTTCTATTTCATTTTATCCGCACTGGCCTGGAAAGGGAAGATACGAGTCGGGTGGCAACGTCACGTCGCCTCTCTGCAGCTGGCAGCTCTGCCATCACCTCCTTGTTGTTGTTTTTTCCTTTTTTTAAATTTACTCAGCCCCGATTCACTTTGCCTTGCAGGCTGTCTCTCAGCAGCACACTCCTCCTTTGTTTGCTAATCTCAAAGTCACACCGACACATATCTGGACGCTCTCTGCATGCGCAAAACAACCGTCTCGTCTTGCCGCTAAGTTATGCCATGAGTGGCCTACAGACACGGGTGTCCGCCCCCTTTAACGTGAAGCCATACTTGTGAAGACACGTGATGACAAGGCGCGATGCTATTGAAGTCCTCACCTGGGGCTTTTCAAACGACACTGAATCCCAGTGGGGTACTATTGTACAATTCTTTTCATAAAGGTTGTGTACAGGGTAAAGAACTGGATATTGGCAAAACCGATGTGGAACTGTCGGCACGAATTGGCAGCCTCGTGTCCGTCAGTCTATCCCGGGGCAGCTGTGGCTACGGATGTAGATTACCGGGGAGTGAATGAATAATGGTTTCCCTTGCTGTGGTGCCTTGAAAAGCGAGATCAAATCAATCCATTATTAGATTAATAATGAATTATATTTATAATCATTCACATTGAACACATTATTCATTCATTTTGGTAAGTAAGTAACGTGGCTGCCCATTCGCAGCACCGGAGGCACCGGTGTCTTGCCCAAGGACACAACAACAGGGAGGAGGAAGCAGGAATCAAACCACCAACCTTCCGGTTTCTGGACGACCTGCTCTACCTCCTGAGCCACTGGCTCCCCAGGAAGTCTCACTTCCCAATTCTTACCACAGAGAAAAACCACTTCCTGGCTGCCATCAAAAAGGAAAAACAAGCACTAAGCAGCGGTTACTGCCAGACATCCGGCAAGTTGCCATACACGGACTTTCTAAAGTTGTGAAATCTTGTCAAGTTCTCGTACCCGACCCTATGGTATGACACGTCCACATCACGTACAGCCAGAAAACAGCATTGGAAACGTCTGAAAAGTCATCAGCAAATCATCCGGCGAGACGCAACAATGATATCGCAGAGAAAGCGCGCAACTTAGGGAAGCAGGGGAAGGCAGTTGGAGCGACGGCGGCAAAATGTACATCAAGTTAAACGTGGGAACCAGAGGAAGTCAAAGTATTTGTCGTGGAAGACATTGAGGAACTGGACAAGAAAAAGAAAAACACACCTCACAAAAACCCACAGCTGGAATTCAACAACAAATCGACCATAACAGTAACAGAGCTTACTGTGATAGACACACTTCCTCAATATGGGATTCCATGGTAATCAATTGAATATTTTTGTCAGAAGGGAATAACAAACTGCTTATGCCTTTCCAAATATGGGTTTTAACGTTAGAGCCTTGTAGACAGGAAATAGCACCCCTGCAATCACCTTTACACTCATATTATTGTTTGTTTACATCACATTGTGCAACTCTTATGTTGACCGGACTCCCGCTAGATGGTAAGCTAGCGAGCGACCCAGTTAGGCTCAAATTTATTTCTTCTAGTGAGCTAACCAGTTATCCTCAAATGTATTTCTTCTAAACTAAAACTGCCAAAAGCCTACCACTTCCACAGGAAATGGGAGGAGACATTTTTTCACCCCATCTTGTTGGACCTGCACTGACTGACGTCATGACTTCGTGCAGTATTAAGGTAATGTAATGATAAGATAAGATCCAGTAAGCCTTTATTAATCCCACAAGAAGAAATTCCAGGTGTGCAACACTAAAAGTACAAGAGCACACAAGAGAAGAGTACAAAGTACACAAGAGCAGAGTAAGTGTAAAGGTAATATTAATTATATACAAGTTATAAACACTGTTTACTATTTACAGCTGTGTACATATTGAACAAGCCACAGGTTTATTGCACAGTTCCTGCACGGTTTATTGCATGGCTTATTGCAAGGTTAATGTACAGGATAATGGCAACGTAAGGTAATGTCTCATTATGTTTTGTGTCATTACAGTCGCCTAGTGAGCACAACACTACTACCACTTCAGTATGTCAGGAGTGATAATAGACCATTGTCTACCACCAAACATCTTTTATTAACTCATACATTTCTGGAAAAATGTGCTATAGCGAGAGATCGTGTGGGACAAACACAATCAGTTTTTGCTGAGTTTATATACAGAAATTCCCCAGAAATTGTGCAATTGAGTTAAAATCATTACATATATATTTTTCCTCAATGTTCTAGATGTACCTGTTTTATTTCATGTCTCCACGAATAACTTAATCATATCCATTCATCACATTTGATCCTAGTTTTTCACTTTTTGTTTCTTCCTTTTCCCTAACACTGCACAAGGCTTATCGTGTGTGTTTTGTTTACTTCACTTTGCAACATTTCAAGGTGTTACTGCACTGAACAGACGCACTTACTTCTTGGGGGGCACCTGCCCCACGTTGACCCGCACACAGATGACCTTCCGGGTCTGCATGCCCTTGGAGCAGCTACCCGGGCCCGCGGTGGCTGGGACAACCGCCGCCGATGCATTGGGGGACGAGGCGGCGGAGGGGTCCTCGGTACACGGCCCCCACGGCCCCGTCTGCCAGTGGTAGACGGTGCAGGCGTGCTCGTTGCAGTCGCGCACCTCCTGCAGGGCGCTGCTGTTGGGGCACAGGGCGCCACCTTGAGGGAGAAGCTGACAGTTAGCGTGTGGAAGGTTGTCGTTTGTACGGCGACGTGTCAGACAGAAGCTGTCAGTGTTCAGCAGGTTGACAAGCTCGCTGGCGGACATAAGAGGATTTTTCGACATGTCGAGTGATTTTAGGGCCGTCCGGTCCTCACTTTTTTTTTGTGCATGTGTCGCTCATGTTTCCTCTGTGAGACGCACAGAGTTGAAACGTTTGAAAAAAGCCCTCTCTGTTTACACATTGAGCCCTCCACTCTTGCACTTATAATCATCAATACAATTATCAATAAAAACTAGCTTAGAGACAATGACTAACGCGCCTTACAAAAGGGGAGTCCAAAGTGCGGCTCTGGGGACTCACTTTCTAGGAATTCTTAATGAGATATTTGACTACATGTTACACTACATTGTTTTTTTCTCTACGGTCATCCTTCGTTTATTGCGGTTAATTGGTTGCAGTCACAATCATGCAAAGTAGGATTCCTTATTTCTAATTTCATTATTTTAATAGGTAGAGCACAGGAAACCTTGTGAATACAGTTTTTAACATTACTAGAGCCCATTCATTCATTCATTCATTTTCTATGCCGCTTATCCTCATTAGGGTCACGGGTGTGCTGGAGCCTATCCCAGCTGACTTTGGGCAGGAGGCGGGGTACACCCTGGACTGGTCGCCAGTCAATCGCAGGGCACATAAAGACAGACAAAGACATACAACCATTCAAACCCACATTAATACCTATGGACAATTTAGAGTCGCCTATTAACCTAACATGGCCCACTAGAGCCCACTAGGCATTAAATAACACCCCTATAGTCACCATTATACCACTATTAGCCAATATAGTAGACATAATAAGATAAAATAAGACATAAATATGACATAATATGGATGTCAGCATTGAGAGAGTTCATTGTTGTTCCGTTTTTACTTCCAGTTTCTGTGCAGCACTTCCCTGTGGCGGTTCTAGTCTCATCACTGTAACATTACTGGCACCGAGTGACTACTTGGAATGCATCTTCTGAATGCTTGCGTTCATATTTTGGTTCATTTAGCCATTTATGTGCTTGAAAATGCTTATTTTTGGCAAGAAATCGGTAGGATTTGTTTAAATAAACATTTAAAAACACAATAATAGGTCACATTTGACCGCGAAAAAGCAACGACTTAATTGATTATTATATTATAATATATAATATATGCAAAGTGCCAAGGGATGCTACGTTCAGATGCTTTGAGCGTTGCTTTGACCATCCCTAATGTACAGAAAGTATGAAAGTGGCAACCCCATCC
Source organism: Oostethus manadensis (assembly GCA_024372805.1). Classification (NCBI taxonomy): domain Eukaryota; kingdom Metazoa; phylum Chordata; class Actinopteri; order Syngnathiformes; family Syngnathidae; genus Oostethus; species Oostethus manadensis. Next base: position 198,708 of record QODF01000274.1, read on the forward strand.
TTTCATTTTTTGCTGGAAAAGGTTTGGACACCCCCGTCCTACAACAAAGCATCCTTTGTTACATCACATTTGCAGGTTTGTTACAGGAACAAGACCACGGCTATGCTAGTGCATGAACATATTGGGGTTGAAGGGCTGACTACAAGGATGGGACGCTAAGGGAAAAACATTTACAGTGGACCCCCTGAAGTTGAACACATCCTTGTCACGAAGTATATCAAGAAATATATCATAAGATATATACGTATCTTCCCCGTAGACGCTCAACAGAACAAAAACAAGCGCTGTTTGTGTTCCCATTTTTCAGGGACTGTCAAATATTTTCTATGTAAACCAAAGAACGTGTTCAGGAATCGGACGAAATCGGTGTTAGTGAGCCTTCATAATTCCTAACAATTCATAATCATGCTCATCAAATAATGCTGATCAGAGAGCATGCATATTAGGTTGGTCCCAATAAAAGGCCACTTGAAAATGTGCAGTTTGACTGCATTTGGGAGTGGTTGCGGGTCCTGAGTGGTGATCGACTCCCGTGTACCACAAAGGGTGGAGACTTGCCAATTCGGAGCCGTTTGAAGCGCTGAAGCTCACCAGAGCCCAGCGAGAGCCCAGTTAAAAGCACTAAATGGATACAGAGAAAGCATCCACCCGTACGTACCGAACATACCTGCACATCAGCCCCCGGCAAGGTCATCAAATCTTACCTTTATGCATTCCCACGTAGTATCCGCATTTGGGTGGAAATATCTATCTAAATATCTATCTATTATATCTGCACTCATTATGAAAATGTTTTCCTAGCTGCAATTAGGTGCAATTAATTGAGTTAACAACAGACAGCATGCGATTAATCGCAGTTAAACATTTTAATCTAATAATAGCAGTATGTCTTCATTCATGCCAATAAAATATCACTTTGACTCCAAATATCGGTTATCGGCCCCTTTGACTACTAAAAGTCGGTATCCCTGAAAATCAAACATACGGGTCAATCTCTTGTCCTGAGGCCCGTTGCTCTGCCGTCGCCATTCCGTCACGACGCGGCATGATAATGTTGCAAAGACCTCCAGGTTCGTGCAACAATGGACACGGACTGTTTTTTTAAAGGAGTGGCCTTTGATTGTGACTAAGCCAAGGAACAATCCTGCTGTCTAATCGGCATCTTGACATGCCGCACGCTTTCCTCGTTGGCTCATCATCCCCGGTGTCTCCGTGAAGCGTTTTTATGGGAGCTAACCTGAAAGTAAAAAGAAAGTAAAACGTTTTGCCCTGCTGTACTTCACAGCCCGTCTCCGTTCCAACGCTGAAAGTCTACGTCTTTTCTGGGGATAATTACTCAGCCCGAAAACAGCCACAGACTTCATCCGCATCTTTTTGGCAGGCGCTGAGGTTAGTCAGCCGTGCGTACACACAAAGCAAATGCTGAATAAACCCATTTCCCGTCACTGCGTTCTGTTGAAATGGAATAGTTTGAAGGCCTAACCCTTAAGCTTCCAAGGGTCCACCGTATTCCATGGCGCTGACACAGCACATAAATACGCCAGCTAAACTGTAAATCTGTTTGCGTGCAGGATTTACCCAAAAGCTCGGGAAACTTCGGCACCTGTGAAAGACCTTCAGGTGCGGACATGACGGCAGAGGTTAGTCACTCCAGTCAAAGTCTGTAAACTTTAGTATGCACGTACCACACGACACACATGCCGACATACAGGTGGTCCTCGGCGCCGTGCGCGCTCCCGTAAATGATCGATGCTATGGAAAGAGAAAGAACGACCGTAGAAGAACACGCAGTTACGAGGCTGAGGAAGGATGCCGCTTTCCTTCTTGTAAGTTCTCTCTTTTCCCTTCATTGTTATTTTTAATTCCGTGGAATCCATTCCAGGCTTCCAAAACATTAACAGCAAATATATTCTATAACGAATAATCAGAGTTCTACATTAAGGATGCTCCGACTGATCGAAACCGACTAGGGGTGTCAGAAGATACACAAGGTCGGGTGTACAAAAAAATATATATATTTTTGAGAATGCCCAGTTTTGGTGGAACCCCTCGTTTATTCCATTTCATTGATTACAGCCCTGACTGCAGTAAGTGAATTGAATAGGAGAAGTAGGATTTAATATTTAGACATGCAATATTGTCATAGTTAGCGCATAGAAAACCTGTTTATGACCTTCTAATTACAATGTTTACCATTGTTAGAGAACCTCCAGACATGAAGTAACACCCCTATAGTCACCTTTACACTTCTATTACCCGAAATAATTCAGAGAAAATATGCCTTTTAAGACATAAATAAATAAAAAACACAGGAGATATCTTACAATTATATATGTCTAGGAACATTAGTTTAGGGCAGTGGTTCCCAAACTTTTTTTTGCAGCGCCCCTGTTTTGGAGATAGAACGATTTTCTGTGTCCCTCCCAGAAATAATCAATAATAATGAAACGTGTTCGTGGTAGCCCCGCCCCCCCAACATAACGCCAGGCTCCCCCTAGGGGGCATTCTTTATAATTCTTTATTTTCTTTTTTTATTCCTACTTTTAAATATACTTATTTTATTAGCAAAGAGAGGAAAGCAACCCTAACTTAAAAAAAAAAAAAAATAATAATAATATATAATTTGAGAAAGCCTATGTACTTTGTATGTAACACTGAAAAAATAATAATAAATACGAATATAAACATTTTATATAACTTAAGAAAGTAGATGTACTTTATATCACATTGAAGTAATAATAATAATCACCATAATCTCTTTATTAGAGCCCTCCAGACATGAAATAACACCCCTATAGTCACCTAAGAGTGTAAGGTGTGTATCCACCATTATGATGATGATGATGACTATTAATATTATTATTATTATTATTCCCGTTGTGACATAAATCATCATAAAATAAAAAAATCGTTATCTGCCGATCTCTCACGTGACTAATCGGTACTGGGATCGGCAGCCTGAGACCCGGACGGGAGCATCCCTATTAGCGGGAAAACGATGTGAACAAGAGAGCGTTAAGTTCCGACGCACACTAGAACTGGACCGCAGGTGTCGTCGGAACGGAACGGGTTTGCGCAGCGAGGACTTCCTGTATTTCGGCTTTGTATTTAGCCAGCGGTCAGATCGGGTTACCCTCCATGACTGTGATCCAGGCCACCACCATGGCAGTGACTGCGAGTGCGGACAAAGACAAACACACACGGAGACATGACCTCGGTGATGGAAACAGAAATAAGAACTTGGAAACACCAGGACCGGACCGGACGTACCCTCTGCGGCGTTGTAGGCCAGAATGGAGCGGGTCCTCATCTGCTTGCCCTCGATGGTTTTACTGGAACAGGTTTGGGAGCAGGTGGACCAGGTCGTCCAGTCGCTGAGCACACAGTCCCTGGAGCAAGGCACCTCGCAGGCCACGGGTTCCGGAGGCGGCGCGGGGGAGCACAGCCTTCTGTCCACCGTCTCGCCTGAGGAAGATGATTTAGCAAACTCATCTAGATGCTTTTTCAAGATATTTTTTTAAAAACTATTTCAGCTTTGTGAAATAAACAAAAATAAATCCAATAAATGAAATCATCTTAAATGTAAATTTTCTCCTCGTAATATTTGATTTTATTCCCATAATATTCTTTTTTTCTCACTCACAGTCTCCAAACATCACGGCTCTATTTTCTTTTGCGCATTTCTCATAATGCTGTGACTTGAAGAAAATTATATTTTTTCTTGAACATTTCAACCCTACACTTCTAAAATTCAAACTGTATTTTTCTGATAATATTAACAAATGTTGTTCAAATATTTTCACTTCTCGTAAAATTACAACTCTTGCGTTTCCCATTTCTGCTGTTTTCTTTCATAAATGTACATTTTCTTCTCGTAATTATGACTTTATTCTCGCCACATCTTCTGCTCGGTCATTTTTCAAAAACTACAACTTTATTTGTTGTTTCGTTTGTTTCTCATGATGATAATAAATAAAAAAAAACCCTCAACTTTAGTTGTTGTTTTGTGTGTTAGGACGTAGAAAAAAAACAACTTTTTCTTTAATATTTCAACTTTCTTCTTCTTTTCCTTTGGGCTTATCCCTTCAGGGGTCGCCACAGCGAATCAATTGCCTCCATCTAACTCTGTCTTCTGTATCCTCTTCTCTTGCGCCAACTACCTTCATGTCCTCTTTCACTACATCCATAAACCTCCTCTTTGGTCTTCCTCTAGGCCTCCTGCCTGGCAATTCAAAACTCAGCATCCTTCTACCAATATATTCACTATCTCTCCTCTGGACATGTCCGAACCATCTCAGTCTGGCCTCTCTGGCTTTATCTCCAAAACCTCTAACATGTGCTGTCCCTCTGATGTGCTTATTCCTGATCCTGTCCATCCTGGTCACACCCAAAGAGAACCTCAGCATCTTCATCTCTGCTACCTCCAGCTCTGCCTCCTGTCTTTTCCTCAGCGGCACTGTCTCTAAACCAAACAACATGGCTGGTCTCACCACAGTTTTGTACACCTTTCCTTTCATTTTAGCTGAAACTCTTCTATCACACATCACACCCGACACTTTTCTCCACCCATTCCAGCCTGCCTGCACACGCTTCTTCACCTCTTTGACAAATCTTTATCATCCATCCATCCATCCATCCATCCATTTTCCACCGCTTATCCGGGTCCGGGTCGCGGGGGCAGCAGCTTCAGTAGGGAAGTCCAGACTTCCCAGTCCCCAGCGACCTCTTCCAGCTCCATCGGGAGGACGCCAAGGCGTTCCCAGGCCAGCTGTGAGACATAGTCCCTCCAGCGTGTCCTAGGTCTTCCCGGGGGCTAGATGCCCGAGCCACCTCAACTGGCTCCTCTCGATGTGAAGGAGCAGCGGCTCTACTCTGAGCTCCTCCCGGACGGCCGAGCTCCTCACCCTAATTCTATAATTAAATCTTTATCATATTTGATGAATCTTTATCAAATCTCTAAAATTAATTTTTTCCCTCATGTTTTGCAAACTTACAATCTATTCACATTTTGACTTTATTCCTGAAAAATGACTGCTAATTTTTCCTATTCTTGCTGTTGTTGGTTTTAGTGTCGGGGCCACAGTTTTTTACCACCTCCTGGATTAGCGGTGTTTTTTCTTGGTCTAATAGTTCCAGCCTAGCAAGCTTGTCGCTATGATGAGCTTGTCATCACAGGCTCGTGTCTACCGCTCGGCATCACGTCACGTCAGCAGAGGCGACACAAGCCACTTTCACTTTCAGCGACGAGCATTCCAGCACGCTCGGACAAGAAGGAATTCCAAACGCTTGTCGGCCGATATCCACACGACAGCTGATTGGGAGCGGCTTTACGGACGTTGTGTCATATTGACGCACTCTCCGTGCTTGAGTGGCGCTGAACAAGGAAAAAGGGCCAACGTTTCATGTGGGGTTTACACTGCAGCCCATGAATTATTAATAGCGCTGCCACAGGAGCGGCCATAACTGGATCATGTCAAGTCAGCATGTGAGGCTTCCCGCGCCCGGGAATTGGCGTGGGGGTTTGATTTCTATTTCTATGAAGCCCGAGATTTTTGCCAATGATGTTAATTAAGGATTAAGGGGTCTCAACTAAACACTGCCCCCTAGAGTTTTGGTAGTCGCCATTGGTCACCACTGGGGGTGTCTCAGGACGATACACGAGAGAATGAGACCAGAGGAGGTTTGAACCTTACTCTTAAGAGTTCAAATTAATTAATATCATTTCTGCTACGTTACACTCTGTGTTTACGCTAGCGGCCCCGCCTCCACCCGCCGAGACAAAGAGGCCGTATGACTGACAAAAGGGCTTACTCCATTCATGCCGTTGTTCTATGATAGGTGCTGCAAGTGATGCACAGAGTGAAGCCTCGGAAAACAGACCCCCGTTCAGTTTGTTTTCATTTATTGTGTGATTAATTAATAAATTGATTATCATCTCCGCCTTAGAGCGCCACCAAGACAATCTTTAAACATGTTTTCATCTCGCGAGATCTTGTGACACCCCATTCCATTTTCTTCCCCTTATCCGGTCTGGATCGCGGACACAGCAGTCTCAATAGAGAAGTCCAGACTTCCCGGTCTACGGCGACCTCTTCCAGCTCCACCGGGAGGACACCAAGGCGTTCCCAGGCCAGCTGTGAGACATAGTCCCTCCGGCGTGTCCTAGGTCTTCCCCGGGGCCTTCTCCCGACTGGGCATGCCCGAAACACCTCACCAGGGAGGTGCCTGGTTCGCCGCCTGCGAGCCCCTCCCCCAGGCCTGGCTCCAGGCCGGTGTCCCACGTCCGGGCGATGTGCAGTCACTCATCTTGGTATTTTTCAGTAGGGTCTTCTTAACACCCCTAAATAGCTAAAACCCTGCCCCCTCGCTTTTTGGTAGAGAACTGTCATGAGCTCAGCCCTCAGCCCTTGGTTTTAATGTGTGATTCAAGTAAACAAACTGTGAAGAATATCTTGGCCAATTCCAAGCAGATCGGCGTGACCTGAGCTTCAAAAAAGCAAATCCATCAATGCAGGAGGAGAACCGTGCAAATAAGACGTCTACCATTCCTCCGGCGGAGCGCAAAGAGGAAACATCCGTCTGCCTGAGCGCGCATCGGAGGCGCATCGGTCGTTTATCTGTCGGTTTTTTTCATTTATCAACCTTCATTTGTTGTCCGGGCTGCACTGCGTGGTCTTTTCCTGATAGTCTCCCTGGGAAGAACAGAGCTGAGAGCGCAGTGAAACATCTCTAAGGTGAAAACTCACCAAAAAAAAAACAAAACCTCCCCCCGCCCAAACAGATAAAATCCATTTCCATCAGCTGAGGGATGGAAGGTGGGCGGATCAATCGTTCCAGTTAGTCTTTCTGCGGCACGTCCACCGCGGCTTTGGAAGGACAAATCCATTTGTGAATAAAAGGGACTTTTATAAGCTCAATAAACAAACTGAAACCTGCTGGATGGAAGAAAAACTGTTACCCCCTCATTAATGACATTGTTAGCCACACAAAATAAAGGAAGAAGCGAAAACGACGCTTTGATTTAGCAGGAGGGAAGTTGCATCGCTCATGCAGAGACCAGCGAGGCCACAAAGAAGATAGGAGTCGGCGTTACGGTGGGAGTCCGGTAGTGTCACTGGCAGAGACCCCACGCGACGTTAAATCCATCAAAGCAGGTCCAGAAAATGTGTATCAACATCCCGCCATGCGTGCTGGCGGAAATTGTGTAGGACCACCAATCTGCAGCACGCTCCCTTCAGATTGTACACATGCGACTTTGCAAAGAGCGTAACGCGCTGCAAGGGCGGCGTAAGGCGTCTTTCTTTAATACTTCCCGTTACATCTGGCGTAAAAGTAACACCGCAAAAATAACATCACACACGTGGTAAAATATGGTGGTGGTAGTGTGATGGTCTGGGGCTGTGTTGCTGCTCCAGGACCTGGAAGACTTGCTGCAATAATGGAAGCATGAATTCTACCAAAAAATGTCCGTCCATCTGTTGGTGGCCTCAGGGTGAAACCAACTTGGGTTCTGCAGCAGGACAAGTGATCCGAAACTGAACAAGCTGAAGAAAAACAAAATGAAGAAGACTTTGGAGTCAGACCCGAATCCTTAAAAAGGCCCTTCAGGCTGGAAAAGCCTCCACTGTGGCTGAATGACAACAGTTCTGCAAAATTCCTCCACAGCTCTGAAAGAGGCTCTTTGCAAGTTACAAATGCAGTAGTTGCTGATATAGGTGGCCCAACCACTTATTAGCTTTAGGCTCACATCACTTTTTCATGTAGCTTTGGACCTTTTTTCTCCTTTAGTATTAAAACCTTTTCATTGAAAAAACTGCATTCGGTCTTGTGCAGCTGTTTGCAGTCACAATCAGTTGGGTTGATAATCCCATTGTTGTCGTGTTGCATATCCACACGGTCACCCAGGCGTGATACCTGTTGCAACTTCAAAGGACTTACCTGTTTGTGCTTTCACAGCGAGTACCTGCACCTGCTCCTTCCCAAAATAAAAGCTTTTATTGGCACGCTGCCTCCGTTTCCGCGTTCGGGGGTCTGCCGTTGGACCCCTTCACCGGATCACAACACAAACTTTGAACTTTACTTTGTTCTAATGTGGATGTTTGTGCAGCTTGCAAAATTGTGTCAATCATTGGTGCATTATTAGTTATTTATCTCCCAGTATTTTTCCATTATTTATCTGTAACAGCTGTGATTGTGCTATGTGAGTAGGGACTTCTAGCTGTTAAGATGAAAATGCACTGAGCTAACAGACTGACTCTTGTGGTGTGTCTTCCTCTCCCAGTATTTTTCCATTATTCATCAGTAACAGCTGTGATTGTGCTATGTGAGTGGGGACTTCTAGCTAATGTTAATGAATATTAATGTTAATGGATGTTAATGCTAATAATAATGAAAATTCACTGAGCTAACAGACTGACTCTTGTGGTCTGTCTTCCTCTCCCAGTATTTTTCCATTATTCATCAGTAACAGCTGTGATTGTGCTATGTGAGCGGGGACTTCTAGCTAATGTTAATGAATATTAATGTTAATGGATGTTAATGCTAAAAATAATGAAAATGCACTGAGCTAACAGACTGACTCTTGTGGTGTGTCTTCCTCTCCCAGTATTTTTCCATTATTTCTCAGTAACAGCTGTGATTGTGCTATGTGAGTGGAACTTCTAGCTAATGTTAATGAATGTTAATTTTAATTAATGTTAATGCTAAAAATAATAAAAATTCACTGAGCTAACACATTCAAGATGATTTAAAGGCTTCTAGAAACCTAACAGTGATTTCTTAAACATATATGGGAATTTGGATTCTAATAACAGATTCTGATATAATAATCCCTCAACAAACTTAAAGACCATTTTGAGTTCTCAAAGCCAATATGGTGCGGACATCAAAGACAATTTAGTTTTGAGAGAACTGAGTCGAAAAAAAAGGATGTCAATTTAGCACTTTCACTGAACAAGATGTCAAGCGCACACTGATGGAAACCCTCAACCTTCATGCTGTGAGGCCACACCGCTGACCACTAGTCCACCATGCTGGCTACATGTGATGTCATCATCGATCAAAAAGGTCACCAGCGGCAACAAAGACGACGCTTTCTCACCGTTGCTGTTGACACACCGGACCCGTGCCAGCTGCGTGCCGGGCCCGCACGGCCTCTGGTCGGCGGGGACGCAGCGGTCCAGCCCCACCAGGCGCCAGTCGTAGCAGCTGGGCTCGTCGCAGGGCAGCCCCTCCACCAGGTGCGGGCAATTGGCGGGGCCCCCCGTTGGCTCGTTGGTGATCTGGCGCCTCCTCAGTTTGAAACCTGCAGCGCGGACACGCAACGTTCATTCCTGGTGGCGACCTTTGACATCACGCTACGGTTCTCATGTATTTTTTAACAACATCCCGTTACGGCCTAGTTAGCGCACTCTGCAGCCCGATGGCAGGATTATAGCTGGAATGGAATAGCCATTACATGCTACTACCATCATAAATTTTTATTCCGCTGCCTCATTTGGGAAGGGGATGTTTAAAGCAATAAAAGCATGGGTCTCCATGGCAACTTTGCAACAACAAGTTTGCGAAAGCATTTCCAGGCAGGCTGGCATGACGGAGATTGCAAGTTAATAAACATTTTCATTATCAATAAACGGCGCCGTAAATCACCGCTTTGGATGGCCCTTAGGCAGCCTTTACTACATTGTAAAAAGTCCACACTAAATCTTTTACGAGCAATGATTGTCTGGGCTACATCTGCAGTGTTTAGTGCATTTACTCTAAATCATCGTTCATCCATGGCTGCTACCACTGCAAAGCTGAGATGCCGTTGGAGCCACATGAGGATGATGTGATTGCAAAGTTGTTCAAACAAATCAAACTCGCTCCTTACCTTTCTTTCCCGCCTGGTCGTCACAGCTCTCAAAGGTGCACGGGCCCCAGGCGCCCCACGGCGACACCTGGCACTCGATGGGACAGGCTATCTGGCACAGCTGGGACCGCTCGGGAACGGGACCCTCGCACAGCCGGTTCTCCACCGGGCGTGACGCTGCGGAAATTGAGCAGAAAAGCAAATTAGAATGTGATGATGCTTCTATTTCAGGGCTTTCCAGGGATTGCCTTTGTATTCTTTAATGCACAGCGGAATGCATTTCTAAAAAGTAAACACTTATAAGCCTTTGTTGTGCTAATTGTCTCCCTGGTAGCGTGTCAAAATGATAAACTAGCAGCTGCTAACCGCCGCTGTCGAGTCCCAGCATGCAGCGGCGGCAGCAAAGACGCAAAGATCCAATGTGCTGTTGGCCCACGTTTATTCCGCCAGGCCTAATTTGGCATCTGCTACGCTGCCATGTTGGATTTACACAACACGGTCTTTACCCAGCATGCAACCGGCGGGAGCAAGAGTGGATTTAATGTAATCCACTGAAAAAAGAAAATCCCAGAAAGTCCAACGCGTCAAATGTTCGGTAAAAAATCTGGAGAGTTTCCCAAAAGTTCAACGCAGTAAGACGCAGTACCATCTGTATCATCATTAGGGATGGGACCGATCCGACCCAGTACCAAAATATGGTGGCGATACCTTTGTGCTATTTATATACATAAATTATATATCAAAAATTTCCAATGCCACCTTGGATCTGATCCATGACTAAATGTGATAAATCTGTTGTGGTCAGCAAACGTAGCCAAAATAGTATCAGCAAGAAGAAGAGTATAAAAAAACTTAGCAAAAAGAGTATCAGCAAATGTAGCTAAAAGATTATCAGCAAACATGGCCAAAATAGTAACAGCAAAAGTAGCTAGAAAGGCTAACAGAGATCATAGATAGAAGAGTATATGCAAAAGTAGCTAAATAATGCAAGCAAGAAGAATATCAGCCAAAACAGTATCAGCAAACATACAGTAGCTGGCAGAGTAACAGAGAACATAGCAAGACAAGTATCAGCAAACATAGCCAAGGGTATCAGCAAATGTAGCTAAAAGAATATAAACAAATGTAGCCAAGAGAGAACAAATGTAGAGAAAATGAAATGTAGTTAAAAGAATATCAGCAAACATCACCAAAAGCGTATCAGCAAACGTATTTAGACCAATATCACCAAACATAGGCGAAAGAATATCAGCAAACTTAGCTAGAGGAGTATCAGCAAACTTAGCCAAAAGAGTATCAGAGAACACAGTCAAAAGAGTACCAGCAAACATAGCATATCAATAAATGTAGCCAAAAGAGATCATAGCTAGTAGAACATCAACAAACGTAGTGATATAGTAGATGGCAGAGTAACAGAAAACATAATTCGAAGAATGTCAGCAACCACAGCCAACAGTGTCAGCAAATTTAGCCAAGAGTATCAGCAAATGCAGCTAAAAGAATATTAGTAAACGCGGCTAAAAGAAACCAAACAAACAAATGTAACCAAAAGTGGCCACAACCTTAAAGAGGGTAAGTGGCATAAAAAATGGAAACCAAAAGAGAACATAGCCAGAAAAATATCAACAAACGTAGTGAAAATAAAACATAGCTAGAAAAATATCAGCAAACATAGCCAAAAGAGTATTAGCAAACTTAACCAGAAGAATATCAGCAAACATACCCAAAAGACTATTAGCAAACTTAGCTGGAAAAATATCAGCAAAAATAGCCAAAGGAGTAATAGCAAACTTATCTGAAAGAATATCAGCAAAAATAGCCAAAGGAGTATTAGCAAACTTATCTGAAAGAATATCAGAAAACATGGCCAAAGAGATTGTGGGAAGGTAAGGTATGTCGTCATTTTGCAGACCGGTGAGGTGCTGATGCGGAGGTTTGTGCGGCAAATACTTCAAGCATGAAACACTTTCTGAAACACTTTCTGACTTTCACTTTTAACGCACGCCCCTACTCGCTTTAAGTTGTCAACCCTGATCTCTTCTCAGAGTGAGGTGAGTTATGAAGCGCTGCTTGTAAGGTGCAAATATAGCAAGCGCTCTGATGGAGGATGCAGACAAGTCCGACAAGCTTTGTGTTTTGATCTGACAAATCTAAATATCTTTGGTCAAATGTAGAATTATTACAGCTACCTGGAACATTCGACAATGGAAAAAAACAGCCACACGTGACTGACGCTGATGCTGGGAACTATGAGGTAGACTGGATTGCAAGGTTTATAGAGTGCGCTAAGCGCTCAATGTGTGGTTCCAATTAGGGATGTCCCGATCCACATATTTTGGCTTCAGATCCAAATCTGATTTTTTTTATAATCTTGCCGATCTGATCCTTATTTTAATAATAAACTTTTGTTACAAACATGGATTTGTGTAACTGAATATGGTTTTTAAAATGGCTTTTTAAAGCATTAAAAATGCAACCCGAATTTAATTTTTATTACCTTGTATGATGTCAGGTTCAGTCAGGTTCAAGCAGCACAAATGTTAATTTTAAGTTGCCAAAACAGCAAAAACAAATGGGATTATTTAGATTTCATTTGGAATAAATGGGATGCTGGGTGAACTTTGGTTGACCTATAAAATAAACTGTAATAACACAAAAACATAAGCAGAACAAACATTCATTTAATTGCACAAAACAGCACAAACACATGAGATTATTTGAACAGTTTTTGAGGGGGGCCAACTTCACTAAGGTCACAGAAGGACTTTTGTAACAAACATCTGTGAGCCAGGTCCCTAATGAAATTAAAAGTCCATCTAATTCAAGGTCGTTTGGGAAAATGCTGGTATATAATACGAGTATATATTGTTGTTCCAGGCTGCTGTTCAGTGTGGGGACTATAGAGGGCAGTGGTGGTCACAACATCCTGACATCAAACTATTCAGCTGCCATTACTTTCAGGATTAGTCATTTGACATCCATTTGTAGTGTGATTTAGAATATATGACTGTTTTTGCACCACGACAGAGGAGTCCGGGCACAATGAGGGGAATCTACCGAGCTGAATATCCAGCATCCAAATGGAAAATAACTTCACCACGCTACACCGGGGACATGCACGGTGGTGGCGTTCTTCATCCGGGTGGCGAGTGGCAGCCACCTATGGGCCGCACCTACCCTGTTGGAGTGTGGCCCGGAGTTAGGGCAACCTGGATTGGCACCACCTCCTGACAGAAAACGATCTTATCCGATCTTCAAAATACAGCAAATCGGCAGCCGATCCTAATCCTGGAGTTCAGACGGGGACATCCGTAGTTCCAGTAATGCCTTGCTCACTTCCACTTCCGTATTACTGTATTACCATTCATAGTAGCAATGCCATAGTTCACAATCTACCCTTTTCTCACAAGACAGACTTTCTGCACACAAGAAATCTCATCACGTTTGAACCTTGCATGATATGGGGACAACACAACCCGTGACACCCCTGGGAATATTGTTTTGGAAGGTTCAATTTCAGCTGCTCCACTGCACTTTCGCTACGAACTTCTTTGTTTCTCTTTCTTCTACGTTGCAATTCCCGCCTGAAATGATGTCTACAAAGAGAAACGGTGCCTCGCCAGTGCTCCTGCAAGACACGTGGAAGCTTAAAGACGACGGGAAGGCCAGGAGACCTGAATGGTTAATCCTCCTCGCCACCGCGCGGGAGAGACGTCGGTGCGGGGTGGGGGGTGGGGATGTGGGTCAGCGGGGCTTTTGAAATGCAAAGGAGCTCCTAATTCTTGTAAATAATTCCTCTCATAAACACTCTCCGTGTCAAACGCCGACTTTGCCGAGGCGCTTCTACATCCTGGCCTCATTAGGAGGAGCGCGACCTAACCGTTCATCTCATTCCGGACGCTTTGTTCCGACGCTCTTCCGAGAGATCCGGCGAGGAGCGGCGAGTTCACGCTCGTTTGCATTTGCTTTTAGGGAAACGGGGGAGGAAGAGGAGGACAGGTGAGGAGGCAGAACTCAGAAGAAAGGAGGAGAAGATGTTGGAAAAAGATGGCGAGGGGGAGGAAGAGGAGGAGAGACTAGAAGCACCTACCTGTGATCTGGAAGGAGACGGACAGGAGGGGGGGGACACTAGGCTTCTGTTGCTTTTGGGTCTGAGCTGCTGGAATACAAAGTGGGGGAGAGCCTTGTTAACTACTAGCTACCTATTAGCCATTAGCTTTTTGCTACAAACACAAAGCGGGGGAGCTGAGGTACCAAACGTGCAAAGAAACATAAAAAAAAACGACTATACAGGAGATGAGGTTTTAAAAATGTGTAATCATGTGGACTTTTCACGTGGCAGAGCATCCGGCCTTTTCTGGCGCGCAGCTCCTACATCAAGGCTGTGTGATGTAGACTATATATATATATATAGTTATATATATATATATATCTATATATATAGTTATATATATAGATATATATAGTCACACACACACACATATATATAAACTGCTCAAATAAATGAGAGGAAGACTTTGAAAACACATCAGATCTAAACGGGGGAAAATGAACTTAAATATCTTTCCTGATAATAAGTAGGTGATGTGTTAGTAACAAAATGATGCCACATAATTTGATAGAAATGAAAATGATCTCCTCCCCTGAGTCACCACCTTATCGTGGTGGAGGAGTTTGCATGTCCAAATGATCCAAGGAACTAAGTTGTCGGGGGCTGTCATGCCCCTGGTAGGGTCACCCATGACAAACAGATCCTAGGGGAGGGACCAGACTGAGAGTGGCTCAAAAGACCCTGATGATGATTAAAAACATTGGACTTCGTTTTCCCTCGCTGGGACGCGGGTCACCGGGGTCCCCCTCTGGAGCCAGGCCTGGAGGTTGGCACGATAGCGAGCGTCTGGTGGCCGGGCCTGCACCCATGGGGCACAGCCCGAAAAGGTAACGTGGGTCCCCCCTCCAATGAGCTCACCACTCGTAGGAGGGGCCAAAGGGGTCGGGTGCAAAGAGAGCTGGGTGGCGGCCGGAGGCAGAGGCCTTGGCGGTCCGATCCTCGGCTACAGTAGCTAGTTGTAGGTACGTGGAATGTTACCTCTCTGGCGGGGAAGGAGCCTGAGCTGGTGCGTGAGGGGGAGAAATTCCGGCTAGATATAGTCGGACTCACCTCAACGCAGGGCAAGGGTTCTGGAACCAGTCCTCACGAGAGGGGCTGGCCTTCATTCCACTCTGGTGTTGCCGACAATGAGAGGCGACGGGCGGTGGTGGCAATTCTTGTTGCCCCCCGGCTCCAAGCCAGCACGTTGGAGCTTAACCCGGTAAGCGAGAGGGTAGTTTCCCTATGCCTTCGGGTGGGGGGACGGGTCCTGACTGTTGTTTGTGCTTATGCACCAAACAGCAGTTCTGAATACCCACCCTTTTTGGAGTCCTTAGAAGAAGTACTAGAGAGTGCTCCCTCAGGGAGCTCACGTTGGCTGCGACAGTGAGACCTGGAGAGGTGTGATTGGGAGGAACGGCCCCCCTGATCTTAGCCCGAACGGTGTTTTGGTATTGGACTTCTGTGCTCGTCACGGATTGTCTATAACAAACACCATGTTCAAGCATAAGGGTGTCCACATGTGCACTTGGCACCAGGACACCCTGTGTTGTAGTTCGATGATTGACTTTGTGGTTGAGTCGTCGGATTTGCAGCCACCTGTTTTGGACACTTGGGTAAAGAGAGGGGCGGAGCTGTCAACCGATCACCACCTGGTGGTGAGTTGGTTCCGATGGTGGGGGAGGATGCCGGTCAGACCTGGCAGACCCAAACGCATTGTGAGGGTCTGCTGGGAACGCCTAGCAAAGTCTCCTGTCAGAAGAAGTTTCAACTCCCAAATTTGACCAAATTCCGAAGGAGGCAGCGGGCATTGAGTCTAAGTGGGCGATGTTTTGGCCTCCATTGTCGTTGGGGAGTGCTATATTGGGTATATGGGAATATGGGGTATCGGACCACCTAATCCAGGCGGTTCGTTCCCTGTATGACCGGTGTCAGAGTTTGGTTCGCATTGCCGGCAATAAGTCCGGACCCATTTCCAGTGAGAGTTGGACTCCACCAGGGCTGCCCTTTGTCACCGGTTCTGTTCATTACTTTCACGGACAGAATTTCTAGGCGCAGCCAGGGCGTTGAGGGGTTTCGTTTGGTGGCCACAGGATTCAGTCTCTGCTTTTTGCAGATGATGTGGTCCTGCTGGCTTCATTGAGCCCTGACCTTCAAGTCTCACGAATCGGTTCATAGCTGAGTGTGAAGTGGCTGAAATGAGAATCAGCACCCCCAAGTCCGAGTCCATGGTTCTCACCCGGGAAAGGGTTGAGTGCCATCTCTGAGTCGGGGATGAGGTCCTGCCTCAAGTGGAGGAGTTTAAATACCTCGGGGTCTTGTTCACGAGTGATGGAAGGATGGAACGCGAGATGGACAGGCGGATTGGTGCGGCGTCTGCAGTGATGCGGACTCTCCATCGGTCTGTCGTGGTGAAAAGAGAGCTGAGCCAAAAGGCAAAGCTCTCGATTTACCGGTCGATCTACGTTCCCACCCTCATCTATGGTCATGAGCTTTGGGTAGTGACCGAAAGGACAAGATGGCGGGTACAAGCGGCCGAAATGAGTTGTCTCCGCAGGGTGGCTGGGCTCTCCCTTAGAGATAGGGTGAGAAGCACTGTCATCCGGGAGAGACTCGGAGTAGAACCGCTGCTCCTCCGCATTGAGAGGAGTCAGATGAGGTGGCTCGGGCATCTGGTCAGGATGCCTCCCGAACGCCTTCCTGGGGAGGTGTTCAGGGCACGTCCAACCGGTAGGAGGCCTCTGGAAAAACCGAGGACACGCTTTCAGCTAGCTGGCCAGGGAACGCTTCGGCATCCGCTGGGAAGAGCTGGACGAAGTGGCCAGGGAGAGGGAAGTCTGGGCAACATGCACGTTGTTGCATCCATGTTGTTGATTTTATGAACAACAAAGCAGCTAAAACTGATTAACAACTTCCTCTGCTATTTAACTGACCAGATCAACATCCCAGAAGTTTGACTGATAGCTTACGTTACTCTGATTCCTCTAATTGTTTTGAGCAGTGTACAGTATATGACATATATATAT
>QODF01000274.1:216115-254381 GCA_024372805.1 Oostethus manadensis
TATATATATATATATATATATATATCCAGTTACGAGCTAGGTCTGGAAACAAATTCAACTCGTAAGTCAAGGTAGTACTGTATATACATGTATATATACCGTGTGTGTATATATATAATATATAAAAATCCACAAATCATGCTATTTTGTGGTGGAACACGGTATTTTATTAGTCAAAAATATGCATATTAAAGTGTAACCCGCCCTGCTTTGCACCGCCTGCACCGAGGCTTGAACACAGGATCTTTGCAATGGGAGGCGAGGGTGCTGAGCACTTGACCAAAAGCCGGGACGGTTAGCTGAGTGTTCAGCGCAGCTCTTGAGGCAGAGGGAGTGCGGTGTACCAACGTACACTTGCACAGCCGCACTGGCTGGCACCCGTTACATCCAATGAAGCATTTCCAAGCATGAGAAATGGCAAAATGAACCACACTGGTCGCTAGGTGTCAGTAATGTTACTGTGATGTTTGGGTAAACACATGCGGACACCAGACTTGGCTTTGATTGCAGGTTTGGAGTATCGCACAACAGGCACATTCATTCCTAACAAAAATGCTAAATGCTAAAATTCAACTTCCTGTGCACCGGCCACTTTGCTTTCATGGGGAACAAATTTAAACAACACACTCAAGCCTGGACCTTACTTATGTCTTATTTGTTGCTATTATGTCTGTTATATTGGGTAAAATGAATGTAAAGGTGACTATAGGGGTGTTGCTTCATGTCTACAGTGCTCTAGTAATGTTAAAACCGTATTCCAAAGGTGGTAAACTTTTTATCTAAACTACCAAAATATTCCATTTACCAAAAAGGAATCCTACTGTGTGGAAGTTTGCTTACCTCGGCCGAGTCTGGAACCGATTAGGCACGATAAACGAGGAATTACAGTAGCCGCAACCCAAAATGTGGGTGTTTTTTGTGTGGGTTTGTGTGCTCACAGGATTTGGCACATTTTTGAGTATGCTAAAACCCACAAAAAGGGGATTTTGTTATTATTATTATTACTATTATCACAATAGTAGTAGTAGCAGTACATTTTGGCCAGTGGCGCAAAAACTGCACATGAAGTATACGCGGCCCGTGGGGGGCGTCAAGCTAGAGGGGGCACCAAAGCAATGGGGGGTAATTATTCCCAGTTGGCATTTTGTCATCTGTTTTTGCATGTGTAAATTACACTATGCTCAATAAAACAGGCACTGAGCCACAGATTAGGCGTCCCTCCACTCCTTCACACACGCTAAAGGCACTACAGTGGGCACCCCCCCTTGGCTACGCGCTGATTTATAATAGTACCAGCATTCACACAATTGTGAATGCACGTGAAATAATTTATGCAATACTTTTTGTTTTGGACTGAGGTGATAATTAGTATGCGTCTGTATTCCCCTTAGAGCCTCTGGATTTTAGCATACATCGACCCACATTGGATTGATGTTGATTTTAATGAAGGGAAATGTGACTGCTGCAGTACAGATTCAAAGGGGTGCCAAATGAAAAGGAAATTTATGCGGCGGTATAAAGAGAATCAATAATACAAAAAATATATTCTTTTTCCATTTTGTCTTAGATTTTTCTGTATTGTCTTTGTTTTCTCCATTTTGTCTTTAATTTTCCATATTGTCTTTGTTTTTCCATTTTGTCTTTGTTTTTCCCGTATTGTTGTTTTTTCCATTTTGTCTTTGATCGTTCTGTATTTGTCTTTGTTATTTCCATTTTGTCTTTGTTTTTTCTTCCATTTTGTCTTTGATTTTTCTGTATTGTCATTTTTTCCATTTTGTCTTTGTTTTTCCATTTTGTCTTTGATTTTTCTGTATTGTCGTTTTTTCCATTTTGTCTTTGTTTTTTCTGTATTGTCGTTTTTTCCATTTTGTCTCTGATCGTTCTGTAATTGTCTTTATTTCCATTTTGTCTTTGTTTTTTCTTCCATTTTGTCTTTGATTTTTTCTGTATTTGTCTTTGTTATTTCCATTTTGTCTTTGTTTTTTCTTCCATTTTGTTTTTTGATTTTTCTGTATTGTCATTTTTTCCATTTTGTCTTTGTTTTTCCATTTTGTCTTTGATTTTTCTGTATTGTCGTTTTTTCCATTTTGTCTTTGTTTTTTCTTCCATTTTGTTTTTGATTTTTCTGTATTGTCATTTTTTCCATTTTGTCTTTGTTTTTCCATTTTGTCTTTGATTTTTCTGTATTGTCGTTTTTTCCATTTTGTCTTTGTTTTTTCTGTATTGTCGTTTTTTCCATTTTGTCTCTGATCGTTCTGTAATTGTCTTTATTTCCATTTTGTCTTTGTTTTTTCTTCCATTTTGTCTTTGATTTTTTCTGTATTTGTCTTTGTTATTTCCATTTTGTCTCTGTTTTTTCTGTATTGTCATTTTTTTCCATTTTGTCTTTGATTTTTCTGTATTTGTCTTTGTTTTTTCTGTATTTGTCTTTGTTTTTTCTGTATTTGTCTTTGTTTTTTCCATTTTGTCTTTAATTTTCCGTATTGTCTTTGTTTTTCCATTTTGTCAGTTTTTTTCTGTATGGTTGTTTTTTCCATTTTGTCTTTGATTTTTCTGTATTTGTCTTTGTCTTTTCCATTTTGTGTGTTATTTCTGTATTGTTGTTTTTTCCATTTTGTGTTTTTTTTGTACTGTCGTTTTTTTTCCATTTTGTCCTTGTTATTTCTGTATTTGTCTTTGTTTTTACCATGTTGTCTTAGATTTTTCTGTTTTGTCTTTGTCTTTTCCATTTGCTTTTTCCTCATTGCATTTACCGGATGGCTCCAGCTAGTTAATAAAAGCAAAGACAATACATTATGCCAGGGTGACTAGTCCCATACAGCCTGTTATACGCTCCTCTCAGCAGCTACGGACTCGGCGCAAAGTATGCGCATGGTGGCGTGATGGTGACCTTACTTCCTGTCCGTCACCTGCTTCTGGTCACGGGTGCTAGGAGCTACATTAAACATAGCTACTGCATAGTCACTGCGAGCAGGAATCGTGTGTTCGGGCATGGACTAGACACCCTGGCAGAACCAGTCCATGCATTGTCTGCAATGAGAAAAAGACAAAACAGAAAAAAACAAAGACAACACAGAGAAAGCAATGACAAAAAGGAAAAAGATTGTGACTTCCAGTTTTGGCACTCCAGTAATTCCATACTGCACTTTCCAATTCTTCTCCATGGGGCCCTCAGTGGAAAAGTTTGGCCCTCACTGATTCCATGTCTTATCCGCCTTGGAGCGTTTGATGTAATTTTGCTGCAACACGGCTGTGTGTGAGTGTTTGTGTGCGTGACCCCCTCTAAGATCTGATCTCAGGTCAGCGCACAGTGACTCCCCCCCAGTGGAGATGAAAGTGGAGATTTCAGGAGGCAGTAAGCTTCTTTACTAGAAGTTTGGCTGGAGTGTGTGTTTGTGTGTGTTTTGCATGCTCGGTACTGTGTATTTATGCATGAGACTCGTTCCCTCGCCGACTCACTCACTGGGATACTGGGAGATTACACGCTCCCTCCCCCAACTGCTGCTCCTGAGAGATAAGACCTTTTTGCTCATCAAGGTGTGCGCCGCAAGAGCCACGCGTGCTCCAAGACACGCGACAACGAGACGACGTCGCACCTTCGCATTTATGCAGCAGAAAGCGAGTAACGGAAACATGAAAAGCGCAACGGATATGTTTGGAAGTGCAAATAAACTTTCTTCCGTCGCTTTGTCTTGGCATTTTTGCATGTCACAAATAGGACAGCAAGGGCTGCGAGGTGGCGGAGAGCAACGTGTGCTTTCATGCTAGCGTGCACGTTCATGACTTTGCTTCATCGCGTCAATGTACACATTCGACAGCGGTTTTCAAGGATTCAACCCTCGGCCGCTTACTTTTTTCAAAACCAGTGGTTGCTGGTTCTATCCTCGATCCCGCTCTGGTCATTCATTTTATTTATTCATTTCAAAAGTCAATCAGCATTTTGACTTTCCAGCATTTCAAACGCCGCCGTTTTAAGTCTGCTAAAAATGAATTTACAAATGTAACAGTGACCCCTGTTGGTGGAAAACTAGTTCTAAATGTATATATTACAGTACTCCCTCGTTTATCACGGTGAATTGGTTCCAGACCCGACCATGATAAGTGCATTTAAAAAATTATAATGTTTATAAATATGTTTTTATGTTACAGCATAGAACACCTGTTCACTACATTCAAAATATATATTTTTAAACATTATGAGAGACCTCTAGACATGAAATGAACACCCCTATGGTCACGTTTACACTCATATTACCCAACATAGAAGACATATTAATCGAAAATAAGACACTGTAGACACAAGTAAGACTTAACGTAGACTCACATGTTAGCATTGAACTTTCACACAGGAGCTGCTGTCGGCCACAACTCACGCCAGTACTTTGCACTCTCCACGCCGACCAACCATGCCAGCACTCAGCTAAACACAGTCAACTCTCCTCATGTCCGCACATGTCAAGTCACAGATATTACACTACGTATCACGTTTACGAACACCTTATGTTTGTATTATCATTCATTTTTATGATTGAAAATGCTTAGTTTAGCCCAAGGGCCATATTCAACGACAAAACAGCGACTTATGCTGCAGGCTGACCGGGCTCAGGCGACTGGTCGACAGTTGCTGGTTCCATCCTCCATCGGGAAATAGATTTCATCATATTTCAATCTAGATTTCTGTTCGGTATTTTAGCACTTGAACACAATTTCCACTAAAATTGCTCCATCGAGTTGATAATGTTTGTCATCAAACGTTAAGATATCGCACTTTGCTTGGCAGTCCTCGAACGCACCACGGTTTGTGTGCTATGAGATGCAAAGGTAAAGCCTGTAGGTAAAGTCTGATGCTGCATGTCTTTTTGACCTTGAACACACCTCTCCCTTTTTTTGGTAAAAAAAAATCGCATTTTTTTCAGAAATGAATTTATGAATAAATGATGGCTGATTGTGGTCTATTTTTATTTCAAACATACTGGCACAGTAGTAACACTAAAACATTACCTTACATTACTTAACCTTGACACGGCAAGTCCAACATCATAAAGTGAAAAGAAGATCTCCAATCCCGTGTGGAAGTGGTTAGTTTTTGGCTTCTTAGGTTTAGAAGAAGTAATTGAGTCCCCTACCAGCGAGGCAACACGTTCATGAACAGGAAGATTCCTTCCCATTCCAGGAAAAAAACCTCAAATAATAGAAGAGCCGAGATGCCGCCTTTTAAGCTTCGTCTTACTCTCCATGCTGCTGGTGCTGCTGCAACATTGGACGCCTCCAGAGACACAAGAGAGTCCAAATATTCTAAGGTCTAAGTGGGTCGCGGGGGGTTTCGCTCTGATTGATGACCCGTCTTTGGTTTGGATCAAAGATTGGACTGCAAGGCATATGCATAAAGTCCCGCCCCTATCGGACGCATATTGGATGCATATGCAACTCCATCACTCGGCTCAGAATGGGGGTGGGCCCGCCAAGTGTCTTCATCCGGCCCACTGGGCTGACACGTAGTGGTCGGTCACTAGGTGTCAATAGCTTTGGCTCACCAGACGACAGGCTTTCATTGCAGGTTTGGGTGCTCTTACAAAAGGTGCAATAATCCCGTGCCGTAATCCACCGTAACTCAGCCCTGAAGCCCAGGCTCACTCCGCCCCCCTGGCACAGTTACAGTGACACACGCGAGTATGAGTCTTATTTTTCATTGTTGTGTCTACTATATTGGGTAATGGGAGTGTAAAGGTGACTGTAGGGGTGTTATTTCAAAACTGGAGGGCTCTAATTCTGTATTTCTATTGATCGCTTGACAGGGGTCACCGCAGTCAATCGAGATTGATCAATTAATCTTAGGGATTTACTAATTATGCCAGAGTTGAGAGCAGGGATTTTGGGCTCAAAAAGGTTGGCGACGTCTGATCTAAGACTTAGTGCAGCTTTGATAGGCAAGTCTAAAATCACCATTTGGGGTTTCAGCTACAGTCCTAACGACATCACCGCTGTGCAACTTTACACCGCGAGCTGACATGATGTCTATAAAACAGCAAACAAGACCTCCAAAGGTTCCAAAGACCCGGACTCTCTTCTTACCTTTGTCTTTTTCTCTGACGTCCTTGATGTACTTGAGGAGCTCGGCGTTGGCCTGGACACAGTAGACCTCCCGGGTCTGGAGACCTCCGCCACAAAGTCCGGTCAGGTTGCCGCGCCGACGGTCCTGCTGGCTGAGCAATAAGTCCACTCGGCACTCTGCCCACTCGGTGGTCCTCCAGGTGTAGCTGAGGAAAAGGAGAGTAAGATGTATGCATGACATGACAGTCCATGGCAGGGGTAGGGAAGCTACGACTTGGGAGCCCGATGTGGCTCTCTCAGAAGTTTCTGAACACCACAACGTTTATTTATTTTCATTTAGTTTTTTCTTAAAATATATGTAACATATCTTACTTTACAACAGGGCTGTTCAAATTTGCAACTAAAAATACAATATAACAAAATACTTGAGCATTAATTTTAATCTAGACCAAAAACATGTAATTTTTGGAAAATTAGGTTGTGGAAAAGGTTATAATATTAGGAGAATAAAGTCAAAATATTACAAGAGTTGAAGAAATTGGAAAATAAAAAAAAACACAAAAATGGGGAAAAATGCTGTAATTTCATGAGAAGAAAGTCATAATACTAAGAGAAAAAAGTCACAATTTTATGAGAATAAACTAATATGAGTAAAAACTGTTATGTGCACAATCCTGTGTCTTCTTTTGCAGATGGCTTGCACCTGGCTGGAGGCGGAGCTCCCGGTCGCACCTCATTTCCAGCCATCTACTCAAGATGAGTGCAACCAGCTGGCAAACGCTGGATTGTTCCCTCCTGTCCACTCGGCCTACACACCTTGCCAGCTCAGCTACCAAACCTAGACCTCGTCGTTTCCGGTGCGCCGGTTGTCTCCTGCCGCAGCCTGGTTGTGTTCCTTGTGCCTTAGTTACCTTTTTCCACGGTGCAACCTACGCACCATCGCCTTTTCTTATCACATAGACTATTAAAAGATTGACTTCCACTCACCCGGCCTCTCGCCTCTGCATCTGGGGTCCAGACCAGAACCACGTTGTGACAAAAAACTATGTCAGTTTAGAAGAGGTTCATTTTTATTTTTTAAATGTTGCAATATTAAAAACAAACAAAACAAGATAAAGTTGTCATTTCTGGAAAATTCGGTTGGGGAAAAAATAATATGGGAATAAAGTTAAAATACTGTGTGTATAAAGTCATAATATTACAATTAAAAATGTAATTTTTGTTTCATAACGTGCAATTTTGCTGCGGATGTTTTCAATCACAGTGTTAAATATTTACTTTACTTCTCAGACTTATTACCTTCCAAAATTGCTGGCACACTTTTAGTTGTGTTCACTTTTGAAAAAAAATAGACAGAAATGCATTTGAAAATATGTGTCGTTTATGGCTCTCTTAGCCCAAAAGCTTCCCGACCCCTGCTCTATGGGAACAACGGACCTCCAGCATCATGATTGTGTCCTACAGGCTAACCACTAGGCCACTGTGCGGGCTATCATTACTTCTAAACTCTTAAAGATGGTCAGGTGGTACAGAACCAAAATGGCCAACATTTCATGCTAGTGAGATTTTGGTATTATGGTGGATATTTGTAGTGGGGGTGCAGGATCTGTCCTACCTTCTTGTCTTCTGCTGGAGTCAATGACAGGTGGCGAGATGCTGGAAGAAAAACTACCTTGAAGCAAGCCGCTTCTGACAGTGTGTGTGTGTGTCTTGTGTTTATGTTTGGCAGCAGCCCAAACACTCATACGGATCTATCCCCGTATGCCGCGCACACACACACACACACACGCACACACATATTACTAAGCTGGACTCACGCGGCGCAGGGCGTCCCGGCGTCACCCTCAGGCTCGCACGGTTCCCGCTCGTCCAGCGGCGGACACACGGCGCCGTCGCCCACGGGGAACTGGAGCACCTGCCTGCTGCGGGCGCGGCGGCCTCGGGGGGAGGCGGGGTCGGCGCAGGCTTTGGAGCAGAGGCCCCAGTCGCTCCAGTCGCTGACCCGGCAGTCTTTGGGCACGACGCAGGATCGGATGGTGAGCGGCACCTCCCGCTGGATGCACAGGCTGCGGGCGGGCGAGCGGGCGTGAGAAACAGACATGACTTCGTTTGTCGGCCACGACGAGGTTTTACGTCAGCAACAACCGCAATCAAAGCCTTTCCAGCCAATCAGAAGCCCGAAGAAAGCCACTTTGGGAAAAGGTGTAACGATGCCTGATGGTGAATCAAGCTGGACAGGATGTGAGGTTAACGCGCCACATGTTGTCACTAGCAAGCCTTGTCAGAGCGGCCCGTGCGGCTTCTCCCAACATCTTCTGAAGGTCTGAGCAGCACTTCGATGGAATGAATAAGCACCCCCAATCCCCACCCCATTTGTCCCCAAGCTCCAGAGAATCATTAGAAACGTTCCAGCCAAAGCCGACTGCTTTCCTGCCCGGACGCCTCCGTCCCCCCGGAGGCCGCGCAGCTGACGAGCTATTAGCGCTAATTACACCGCCGCTTCATTTAGAAAGCTCTCGTTTAGACGGCCGCCGCCACGCGTCTCCTCCTTTCAAATAACGGAGATCACGTGTCACGGCTTCAGCGTTGGCCAAAACATGGTCTGGTTACGTACTCTCATACTTTCTTGAGTCACTTTTTCCCAGAAAGCTAAGAAGGTTTTTTAAAAACAGTAATAAAGCCCTCTAGACATTAAATAACACCCCTATAGTCACCTTTACGTTTAAATGACCCAATACAGTAAGATACCGTAAACTCATATTTTAGGAGTTCCGCGTACTTCCTGCAGTGGCTGTTGTCTCATCAAGTAACGTAATGGCGGCTTTGGATGCGTATCACCCAATACAGTAGACATAATAAGAGTAAATAAGCCATTTAAGACATAAATAAAACTCCTGTTTGTGTGTCACAGTAAATGTGTTCCCTAGCGAGGACAGGAAGTGACGTGGGAGGTTCAGAGTGGAGTTTTGGCTTGCAGGTTGTTGTGGGTTATGGCCGCAACGGTGTTATTATTATAATCCAGTGGCCAATGTAGAAAACTACACTCACTTCGGCCTTGTATATGTATTTTAGCCATTTTTACTTCAAGACAATTACAATTCACTTAAATATGCATATTTATTTTTACTAATAACAGGCCAAAATCAACCACAAAACGACAATTTATGAATTAGTTTTTGAAAAACCGCGCCAAAGTGTTCTAACTGGGATGTAGCGACTGCAATGTGGCAGTTATTTGAAAACTTGTACTTCCCCACTTGGTAGTCACGGATAAAGTTAGACATTAAGACAAGAAAGCATTGCTGTAGTCAAAGATCCTCTATGTGACAGGAGTTCTCTGCTGTCTTAATCAATACAACGAAAATATAACAGGAGTGCTTTGCTGTTTTTATGAATCTACTGTAAAAAACAGCAAGGCAAGGATTCTCTACAAATTGCAGAGCTCTGTTTTTAAGGACTTACTGCAACAGCACAAGAGGAACACTGCTGTTTTTAAGAATCTATTGCAAAAGTGCAAGCCAAAGCGTTTTTATATGACAGAGGTGCTCTGCTGTTTTTTCAGATTTTATTAAAAAAACACTAGTCAAAGATCCTCCCTGCAGAGGACAGGAGGGCTCAGCAGTTTTTAAGAACCTACTGCTTAAACACAAAAACAGCAACAGCTGCAAAAATATGAGTTAAAAATCAGACAGTAGAGTTTTGCTGGTTTTAAGAATCTACAGCAAAATCGTGAGTCAAAGCTCTTTGAAATTCTCAGTAGTTCTGAAGACTATACTGCAAAAACAGCACACAAAGATCATCTATAAGACAGGCGTATTGCTGGTTTTAAGAATCTACAGCAAAAATAAGAAACAAAAGTTTTTTGATACAAAAAAGCGCTCTGCTGTTTTTAAGACTGTACTGCAAAAACGGCACTCCTCTTTTACGACAGGAGGGGTTTGCTCTTTTTAATCATCTACAGCAAATTGTGAGTCAAAGATCCTTGATTAGAATCTACTACAAAAACAGTATTTAAATGATGATCTAAAAGCCGGGAGGGAACTGCAGTTTTGAAAAATCTACAACAAAAGTGCAGTAAAAAAAAAAAATTCCCTGATGACAGGAGCTTGCTGCAGTTTTTAAGAACCTACTGTGAAAACACCAGTCAAAGCACTTGGCTGTTTTTAGGAATTGACTTCAAAAATGCCTGTCAAATTAGTGTAAAAACACTAGTCACATGTTTTGTTGTTTTTCAGGATCAACAAATGTGAGGTAAAGATCCTTGATGAGACAGCAGCACGTTGCTGTTTTTAAGAATCTTCTGCAAAAAAAGTATTTATAAGATCTTCTATAAGTCAGGACAGCGTTGCTGTTTTTAAAAAAAGTGCTGATAAAAAAAGATCCCTTCTACGACAGCAGCGTGCTGCAGTTTTTAAGGACCTACTGTGAAAACACCAGTCAAAGCACTTTGCTGTTTATTAAAAATTTACAAGAAAAATTTCAGTCAGACATCCTCTATACGACAGCAGCAGTCTGCTGCTTTCAAGATCTACTGGGACAACGCTAGTCAAAGCACTTTGCTGTTTTTCAGGATCTACTGAAAAAATGCCAGTCAAAGATCCTCTATACAACAGATGCCCCGTACTATTTTTTATGACCGTGCTGCAGAATTTTGAGCGTCTGCGCTGGTGCGATGTCATTGACGACGCTGACGATAGCGACCAAATATCAGACGGGAAGCCAACAAGAAGCTCAGACGTCGTCTCAGCGCAGACTCTGCTCCACTTTTCGCCAAAGTTGTGTGGGATGAATATTTCGTGTGAGAAATAAACAAGGCGGGATGAATATTGATGAGCTGGTGGGAGACGGGGGACGGCGCCACAACTGTCTTTTGAAGGATCTGATGGGTGTCGCCAGCGAGCCCCACTGCGGCGCCGAAACATTAATGGCCGCGTTTAGTGCATTATACATCACATCTTCCGCTGGACGCGCCAGCGGAGCGCGTTGAAACAGAGGATGCTCTCAGGACGACTGATGCTTTCGAAGCAGCAGGCCCGCTCTAAGGAGGCACCACGACTGTGGAAGCTGTGCTAGTCGAGAAGCGGAGGAAGAAGCAAATAGTCTCAATGAAATGATGTTTTTGTTCATATTTGCTAAACGGGGATGTTCCTCTGTAATACGAATCTAATATGGCAGTGGTGCCCCTCCGTGATCAACCACCTTATCATGGAGGGGTTTGAGTGCCGGACTGATCCTAGCAGCTATGCTGTCGGGGGCTATATAACAACTAAGTGCTAAACATAACACGTAACTTAAAACTGTTACTTCCAAATGCCCGCAAGGCATGCCGGGCAGCCAATATGAACTAAGGACAATGAAACATTGGCTATCAGGAGTATGTTAACATCGCCTTGCTTCTCTGACGACCCCCCGCAACTTTTTGCAATCAAGCAAAACGGCGGCAAATGTTGAGAAAAAATACCACTAGCTACCCAGCATACCTTGCGGTAGGAATTTTTTTTGGGCCCAGATATTTGTT
Source organism: Oostethus manadensis (assembly GCA_024372805.1). Lineage (NCBI taxonomy): Eukaryota > Metazoa > Chordata > Actinopteri > Syngnathiformes > Syngnathidae > Oostethus > Oostethus manadensis. The sequence goes on from QODF01000274.1 coordinate 227,685, forward strand.
TGTATGCCGGCTGCGGTTTCAGTGTTAAAAGGTAAAAAAAACAAAGTTGGAAATGCACGGTGGGCCAGATTAGGACGCTTGAGGTTTGCCCACCCTTGCTGTACACAAGGCCACGGTAAGCTCGCTGTTGATGTCATTATTTTTGGTTATATGGGTCAAGATTTGTATCTTTTTTTAGACTCTGCTGAGTTTAAGTACATCGTCGTATCGGGATACAGGTCAGAAATATTGTGATACGTGCTGAGCTCCGTAGGGCGCCACCCTGGCGGAAACCCGAAAACGACAATGATCACGTTTAGTACGACACTCGAGCTAGCCCGACGTAAAGCACACAGACATCATTTACCGGGTTTTCAGTGGAGCGGTTCTAACAGCCTCCCTCATCATCCTTGACTGCTCTCCGGCTGTTTCCTTCACACACCCCCCTGACTCCCCGCCGCTGTTTGAACGCTCATATTTCATCTTGAAGGCTTAATGTAGCACGGAGGAAATGTCGCACTTCATGTGTTCCACGATGACAACCGGCACGGCAGCGTGGAACTCGAGTATTGGGACACAACAACTTTTTTGTGTGTTTGTGAGCAGCGGAAAAAGGTAGCAAGGTCTTTCCCAAAGCGTTTCCTCGTCCCACGACAAAGAATCAAGAGACAACTAAGGACTCAAGTCCTAACTAAGCGGCTACAGAATGCTGCTTCTCGAGCGCTGACTAGAACTAAAAGTACAATAAACGCCACTGTTCAAAAACAAAAACCAATTGTCCAAGATGCTTTGCTAAAATGAAGGATGGAGGCTCACATTGATTATCTGGTACTTTTGTCCATATCATCTGTCTCCGATGTGTCGTCCGGGGGCCAATTTCAGCTCATATTTGTCAATATCCCTCCCCCTTATTGTTTGATTTTAAAATCTGAAGGAGAACTTTATGCCAGTATATGAACTGAGGTGCAGCTGCTCCATAATGCTGCTTCTCGAGTGCTGACTAGAACTAAAAGTGGAACAAGACAAAAACCATACAATTGTCCAAAATGTCTTGCTAAGATGAAGAACGCGGGCTCAGATTGACTATCCAGTACTTTTGGCTACACCAGGGGGTCTCCAATGTGTGGTCCCTATTTTTTTATATGACCCCCCTCGGCATATTGTTTTGAAATGTAAAATTTCAAAGACTTTGAAATCTGAAGGAGAACTTGCCAATTGCTGCCAAAAAACAAATCCTCCTAACTGATGAGCAGCTGCTCCAGAATGCTGCTTCTGAAGCGCTGACTAGAACTCAAAGTACATACAATACAATTGTCCAAAATGTTTTGCTAAGATAAAGAATTGTAGCTCAGATTTATTATTTTTTACTTTTGTCTATACCAGGGGTTGGCTGTTCCAGAATGCTGTTTCTCGAGTGCTAACCAAAACAAAATGTCTTGCTAAATTAGAGAACGTAGGCTGACCGCCGATGTCTCAGTACTTCACCAATGTGTGGGCCGGGGGCCATTTTCAGATCATTTGTTTACGTGATCCCTGCGCCTAATGTTAGATTTTAAAACCTGAAGAACTTGCCAATTTCTGCCAAGAAATGCATCCTCCAAACTGATGAGCAGCTGCTGCAGAATGCTGCTGCTCGAATGTTCACTAGAACTAAAAGAACAAAAACCATACCATTGTCCAAAATGTCTTGCCGAGATGACGAATAGAGGCTTAGATTGATAACCGCCTGTGTCCCAGTACTTTTGTCTAGACCAGTGGTTGCCAAAGTGTGTGCTGAGGGCCATTTTTGGCCTGGAATTTTTTTCTTTACTGGCCCATTGAATATTGTAAAAATAATATGAATGAACCAATGATAAGATATATTATAAGATAATACTCTTGTTAGCTTTGTCAACTATAATAGGAAGCTAAGACGTTTTGTTGAGCTAGTTTAGGAAAAATTGACTACATGGGATGGTTTTTAGAAACTTTCACATACAGTCCTGATTTACACTGCAGCATATTGTGTTCAGTATGAGTCAAGTAAGTCAAATAAGGAGATAGAAGTTGATGAAAACCTACTTGCGTCCCACAGAGCTGCTGTTCCTGTGAATGCAGGTGACGTCTCGGGTCTGGTAGCCCACTTGGACATCCCAGAAAGAACTCTCTTGCCGGTTTAGGCGGTTCCTGGTCCGTTTCTTCTGGATCAGCTCCCTGGTCTCTGGATCTTTGACGCCTCCCTGACCTTTACCCTTCCTGCGCTTGGCCTGGCGCGCCGTCCGGGTCTGGGGCAAGATGCAGGGGTTCCAGGGCTCGACCCTGAGACTGTACATGCCTTCTGGGCCGGTGCAAGTCCCCGGCTTACAAGACTGAAACTCAGTGAGGTTGGGGCAGATGGCTCCCCCAAAAAGCGGAGGAACCAAGACGCTCCTGACCCGGTTCCGTAGGCCGGTTCCGCAGGTTTTGGAGCAGGAAGTCCACGGGGAATATTCAGAAACCACACAATCCTGAGGACAGGGGATCAAGCAGGCCTGCTCCAGGCGGGGCTGAGGCTCAAAGTACTCACAGATGGCGTCCTCGGCTGGAGCTCCGTCTGACTTGAGTATGCAGCACACCTCTCGGGTCTGGATGCCCTCTTCGCCTCCGCTGCAAGTGAACGGGCGGGGGGCCCCCAAGGACCTGGCGGACACCGACACGCACTCGTTCCAGGCCCCCAGCCGCCAGTCGTAAAGGTCTCTGTGCCAGTCGCACACTCGGAAGCAGTTTCTCTGGTTGGACGGACGCTGAGCCTGGTCGCAGTTGGTGTGAAGCGTGGTCCAGCCATCCACGTGGGCGCACCAAACCGCCCGGCTCTGGCTGCCCCCGGGACCGCAGTCGCTGCCCATGCACCTCCCCCAAGGACCTGCAAGAAAGGACATTTAGGACTTATTCGGACATCACTTATTAGCTTTGTCCAATAGTGCTATGGAGAAGATGGGCCTCTAACAACCCCTAATCTTCACCATATTGGCAACGTAGCGGAAGGCTCTAAAAGGACATTAAAAGGCAAAGCATCCGCTTGCGTGTTTTCACGCACTGAATGCAATAAATGCATGAATGTGGTCTTGGAAGCGCAGTTGGAGGAAAGCGTTATTATGAGAGTGTTATGTATTAGGTAAGAAGTTATGTAGTCTATTTTTGTTGTTTTTGTTTTTTTTTGTTCAAAACTCTCTTCTTAAATAATGTTGATCAATTTAATGTATCATGATATTCTAACATCATTCCCATAATAAATCGTACTGTTTGCCAGCTCTACGCTACTAAAATGTCATTATTTTCCCTCACAATGCAAAATTGTCGCCACGTTTTCAGCTCATTTGTTTATATGATCCCTCGGCACATTGTTTGATTTCAAAACCTGAAGAACTTTATTTCTGAAAAAAAAAAAAAAGCATCCTCCTAACTGATGAGCAGCTGCTCCAGAATGCTGCTTCTCGAGCGCTGACTAGAACTAAAAGAAGAACAAAAACCTTGCTAAGATGAAGAATGGAGGCTCACATTGATTATCCATTACTTTTGTCCATATCAGGGGTCTCCAATGTGTCGTCCAGGGGCCAATTTCAGCTCATTTTTTTTTATATGACTTTCGGCTTATTGTTTGATTTTGAAATCTGAAAGAGAACTTTACACCAATGTATACAAAAAAATACATCCTTCTAACTGATGAGCAGCTGCTCCATAAGGCTGCTTCTTGAGTGCTGACTAGAACTAAAATAGTAAGAACAAAGCCTAATTCAACATATTTACTAAATATTTAACTTTACAATTATTATGACTTTCATAAAAATTTTAACTCTATGCAACTAAAATAGTACTACAGTAACCACAAATATGAGGCATTGAGAGGACGCCACAGACGTGATGAGGTGTAATATTCTACACTGGTGGCTGGGTGTCAGTAATGTTACGTCGATGAGATAATAGCCTCCGCAGGACATACTGTACAGAACAGCAGGTAAAAAACTCTATAAAAGTCTTTATTATGTTGTATTTTCACTTAATATGTCTATGTTGTGTACTAAATTGGGTAATAGAAGTGTAAAGGTGACTATAGGGGTGTTATTTCATGTCTAGAGAGCTCTAACAATGTTAAAAACTGGTCATAAACAGGTCTTTTATGCTCTTCTATGTGGCTACGCAGAGACATTTTGTATCTTTAAAGAACGATCTCAGCTTTCTGTTATCGGTGACAAGCATGTTGTTTTCAAGTTATGCTTTTTTGCTTGTTTTTCCATTTTTGCTGTTTTTATTTTTATTATTATTATTTTTTTACAAATATTACAACACTCTTCTCATACATGTTTTTGCTCTTAATGTTCTGTCTTTACTCTCAGAATATTTTGACTTTATTATCATAATTTTGTCCAAACTATAATTCCTAAAATGACAACATTATGCGTTGTTTTGTTTGTTTCTCAAAGCTTTTTCTTTAAGCTCTTTCTTCTTTCCGGGCCGCACTCGGGAGCATATAATAATAATACTCCCTCATGAATCCTAGTAGAGTAGCCCAAAATAAATTATTTTTGTGAAATGAATCATTTTAAAAGAAGATGTAATTACTTACCAGTATTACACTCCACTGCGTGTTTTAAGTTATTCATTTACTATTTATTATACATTCTTGGCCAATTATTTGAATGGCATTCTGTTCGTGTCACATTGTGCAGGTGTACCAAATTAATTACGAATTCAATCAATAAACAACTACATTAACACTAATGTAGTATATACTGTCGTATGTTCCCAACCGGGGAATTGCACCCACACAAAAGTTCCTTCTCCTCTTCAGTGAGTTTCATTCCCATGTTGTCAATTTCCCTGAGATTCCGTGTTTAACAGTAAATTCCGTATTTATTGGAAAATTCTGTGATTCCGATCTCGCAGAAACCGTAGGGCCCCGTGTTTTGTTGACACCTAAGGTCCAGTGTTTCCCACACATTCGCTGCCCGCCACAGATACATTAGAACCCCCACAAATAGATGTTTGCCCTTGCTCACAAGCACATTATAAAGGGTCGGTCTGTGTAACGCCGCCTCGATGCCAGACAATAAGAAGATGTAGCAAAAGGGATCAATGTTGCCGGCTTAGAAAGCGACAGGCGACAAATCTTTTGTCAGAACGTAGGTTTGACTCTTGTGTCTCACAGCACGCACAGCAACTGCGGTGCGTTCAAGGGCCGACAAGGAAAACAGAGACTCCGACATGCGGAGACATGTGTCGTTCTTCTCAACGAGCAGCGGGTGCTGCTGTGGGCCTTTTGCTCGTCTTTGCTCCATCTTGTTGGTGACATTACAAAAAAAAGGAAGCAAAATGAAATATCTGCGCTTTTTTACTCACTTTTTGTCTCCCACATTACACCTCCAAGCATGCAAATTAGATGATGTCACTACCCTCCGCCACAAATAGATTGTAGCCCTGCGTGGAGCAGCACTGGTAAGCAACTCCTTGAAGGTGACAAAAAGTTGGGATGTTCTGCAGGGAGGGAAAAATGGATAAAAAATCAAGTTGTGTGGTCATTCTTGGCTGAGCAACTGGCATTTATGATAAAAAAAAATTCTATTCCTTGCCTGACTTGAGGGCCACTAATAGATTTAAGAAGGTTCGCCGGAGGGCGCGTGGATGCTGTGTGTGTGTCTTTTTTAATGAACTGTGTTCCCGTCCCCGCAGGCCGGAACAAAATCACCGTGTCCGCTGGTCTTGTTGTGGTTAGAAATTCCCACAATCCATTGCTCTCAATAACCGCACAGCAGGGTTCACGCCAGGATCTTCTCCACTTATCTCCACCACTAACACTTCTCATTATTACCATATTTTTTGGGTGGGGGCGGCCGTGGGGGTTTTAAAATGATTTTCAGCGCACATTTATGTTATCCTTGTTATCCAATCATATGGATGCATGCTGGCAGCTTGCTTCAAAAAAGACTTCTACTAACACAAGATCAGCTCACACAGAGCAAAACCGCAGCCCAAAAAACAGCCAAAGGACTGAAAATACCAAAGTGGGCCAGAAGGCACAGCTAGGGCTAACCTAAACTCACCATGGGAGGTGGAAACAGAAGAGCAATGCCAGGAAACAAGGAATGTCGGAAACAAGGATGCAGCGTGACGTTTCCAACACACGGGTAACAAGACTCCCAAAAAATCAACCACAAGCAGAAGGTGCTGGAAAAGGTGAGCTCTCAGCTCCTCACGGGAGTACATGTTCAACAACAAAAATGTTCACCAACAATAAGAAACTAGTCGCTTTGCCCTGTAATGTGTCGTTCAGCAGACAGCCCAAACAAAGCAGGTTAGAGCCCTCCAGACATGAAATAACACCCCTATAGTCACCTTTACACTCCTGTTACCCAATATAGCCGACATAATAAGAGAAAATAAGACATTTGACCTAGTAGGGGAGCAAAATCGATGGGGGACAGGAAGTGATGCTGGGGGTTCTGAGTTTACTTTTAGCTTGATGTGGGCTATGGCAGCAACTTTATTATGTTTATTACGATTATGTTATTATTCTTGTGCCTGTAGCCAGTCGCAGACTCACCAAACAGTTACTGACACCTAGTGACCAATGTGGAGTACTACCTGCACAAATTGGTGGACAGTTTATACTGTATTGGTGTTTTGGTTGATTTGGGCACGCTTTGTTTGGGTAAAAAAAAAAAATGCTGAAATATGTATATTTTCTGACTAATACTAGGCCTTAGTCAACCAGGAAACAACCTTTATCATTTTTTTAATACATTTCGTTTTTTAGAACTGGATAGCGCGGTAGCGCTGTAACAGTGATAAATGAACCGACGCCACATTTACATTTTGAACATTTTGAAGTGTAACATAATCCGGATCGCATCCAGAGCCACGAGACTATCAACAAAAGCGGAAAAAACGGAAAACTGCTACTAATAACAGGACTTGGGACACCAGCCTGATTTCACCCAGTGTGCACCAAAGCTGGCACTACTTATGGAGACGCAAGCAATGGCGCTGGATACAAAAGCATCCACGCATGTCCTCATTCTTTGCACGGGTTGTCTCCGTGTTAGTTTGCTTAATCCTGCTGGAAAACAAACAAAAGAATCAACTGGCGTGCAACCTGAACCTCCCCGGGGGAGGTAATCAGTGGCAGGACTCGTCAATGTCAGGTAATCATTAGCATGCAGCGCCGCTAAACATTTACGGCCCAAAAGAGCCAACGCTACAACACCGATGATGCCTTTTCTTTGCTGGACTCAAACGTCTGCTGACAGCCACGGGCGACCCACCCCGACCGCCCCCCGCAACCTTCCCCGCCCACAGCACCCATACAGGCCGCTCGAGGCTGGGGGAAAATGCAGCGCGGAGTGTAACGACAGAGTGAGACCTCACGAGCTGCTGCATCGTGACTGCCAGCGAGGAGAAAAGAAGGCAGGGAGAAGTAAACACAGCAGGGATGCTTGTTCAGCCATTAGAGGTCTTCCTTCTCCCACTGCATCAACACAACAACAAAACACAAACACTGAATTGTTTCCCAGATCCTCTATATACAGCAAAACACACTCTTCCTACATACATGGCAGCAGTGTCTTGCTGCTTGTCCCGATCTACAGCAAAAGCACCAGTCAAAGATCCTCTATTTGACAGGCGCACTCTAGAGGCTTTTTAGGAACCTACAGCAAATCCACGAGTCAAAGATCCTCTATTTGACAGGAGCACTCCGGAGGCCTTTAAGGAACCTACAGCAAAAGCACTAGTCCAATATTGTCTGCCAAAAATTGCCAATCAAAGATCCGCTATATCGAACAGGAGCACTCTGCTGTTGAAGGATTTTACACCAAAATGGCTAAGTATATGACAGCAGTGTGTTGCTGCTCATCAGGATCTACAGCAAAAGCACCAGTCATAGAAAATTAAAAATTATTAAATTATTAAATTAAAATTAATTAGGAATTATGTTTATTATCACATTTTTGGAGAGCCGCTCGAAATATGAATTTGTCTTGCAGATTAATAAAGCGTATATCCATCTAATCAAAGATCCTCTAGATCCGACAGGAATGTTTTTCTGTTTTGAACGACGTCCAGCACAAAAACACTCTTCAAAGATCCTCCCTTTGTTCAGAATCAGCTACTAATCACAGGCAACCCGCAGTCCCACGGCAGACGTTGAGCATCTACTGACTTCGATGGGTAAGCGTAGCGCGGACGGTCATGGGATCAGTGCTGGGCTTTGTCCGCTCAGTATCTCTGGGGGTCTGTGGGGGCAGTGGGCTGGCCTGGACGCTCGGCTTCTGCTTGAGGACTGAACGATCTGTCTGAGGTGGAGTGCTGGACAAATCAGCAATCCCGAAGCTGCAAAAAGTCCTGACCAAGGCTGCACTGAAGCGGCCGTGTTTTTGAACGGCCGGCTTTCAAAGATCATCTATTGCGCCAACGATGTGCAATGTGCATCACCATTTTTGCTGAAGTAAGATCCATCCGCTCCTGAACGGCAAGCATCTGCGGCGTGCATGTACGGCGCTCTGGATAAGATTTTGTATTCCGAGGATTAAACTCCCTTTTTCCTTGATGGCTGTGATGGGGCGGGGGCGGGGGGGGGGGGNTAAAAAAAAACGCGTGTGTGTGTCACATGACTCCGCTGTGTGTGTGTGTGTGTGTGTGAGACGGCTTTATTAAGATCAATTCTACAATCACGTGGCGAGATGTGCCGCCCTCAGCACGGGGATTAGATTACCACCTCCCACAATGCATCACTTACTGCATGCAGAGCCAATAAAAGGGGGCTGGGGAGGTTAACGACGCCGCCAGAGGGGCTTGTGCGGCGTGAGCACGCTTGCACGGTGCATACGCGGCGTTATTGAAGCGCACGCTGTTAGCATCGTCATGCTACGGAATTAGCACCATCAAGCTATTGGGAAAAAAAAAACGTGCAGCCGCGTTTTTCTATCCTTCCAACGGGAATGTCAGGCACAATCCGGTCACATTCAAATCAAGCCCATTTTCTTGCACAAAGCTCGGAATTACACGCCGACGACACAAAATATCACAGGCATCCCATAATCCCTCAGCAATCGCCTCCGGCGGGGCTGAGTCCTTCACATATGTGCTTCACTCAGGCCTAGCAGAGCTCAGTGCTACATGCTAACGTTTAGCAGGTGTCAGTCCAGGGTGTACCCCGCCTAAAGTCAGCTGGGATAGGCTCCAGCATACCCGCGGCGACCCTAATGAGGATAAGCGCCATAGAAAAAGGACTGATGGATTCTCTGCTGTTTTTAAGGATCCGTCGCAAAAACGCTCCACAAAGATCCTCCACATGACAGGAGCGCTTTGCTGGTTTTAAGAACAGCTGCACCGCTAGTCGTAGATCATTTTTATATGACAGGGGTGCTTTGCTGTTTTTAAGGATCTACAGAAAAAAAAACACTAGTTAAAGGTCCTCTGTGTATGACAGGAGCGCTTTGCTGTTTTTAAAAAGAGCTGCAAAAAATACTGGTCAAAGATCCTCTATATATGTGGCGACCCCTGAAAGAAAAAGCCGAAAGGAAAAGAAGAAGATATGCCCTTCAGTTAGCTAGCACAGCTCAGAGCTACATGCTAAAATTAAGCTGGTGTATACTCTGTTGTTTTCAAGGATCAGTCGCAAAAGCGCTCCACAAAGATCCTCTACATGACAGGAGCACTTTGCTGGTTTTAAGAAAACCTGCATCGCTAGTCATAGATCATTTACATACTGTATGACAGGAGTGCTTTGCTGTTTTTAGGAAGAGGTAAAACAACATTTTCATGTCATATTTTAAAGGAAATTTTATTTTATGACATGATCACTTTACTGTTTTTCAGAACAGTTGCAAAAAAAACCCACTAGTCCCCAGAAGGGCTTTGCCGTTTTGTACGGATTCAGAGCAAAAGCACTAGTCTAAGATCCTCTATACATGACAGGAGTGCTGTTTTTAAGAATCCAGAACAAACGCACAAGTCAAAGATTGTCTGTATATGACAGGAGCGCTTCACTGCTTTTTTATGAACAGCAGCAAAAATAGTCAAAGATCATCTCTAAGACAGCAGTGGCAGGAGCCAACTGCTACATGCTAATATTGCTGCAGAAGCACAAGTCAAAGATCCTCAATGTACAGTTTGACATCAGACCTTTGTTGCTTTTAAAGATCTACAGTAACAATGCCACTCAAAGATCATCTATAAGACACCGGAGTGCTCTGCTATTTTTAAGGACCTATTGCAGACACGCTGGTCAGAGATCCTCTATATGAGCCAGGAGTGCATTGCTGTGTGAAGCTATGTACATGCTACATGCTAATGTTAGCAGGTGCATGCTAATGTTAGCGCACTTTGCTTTATGCGGACGCAAAAACAGCAAGAGTCAGCAAGAGTGAAAAGATGTGGCAAACTTAGTGCGGTTTTAAAATAGAGCCCGCTGTCATTTTTCATTTCATGCATTGGTGAAAAATGATCAGAGTGTGACTCCCATCCACGAGCACTTGCGTGAACGTCCTGGCTGGTGTTGTTCTCGTATTGTTCTTCAAATCACACGCTTGCCACTTTGGGGCGTTTTCCCTCTTTGACGGGAAGACGACCACGTAAAAAAAATTCCCAAGACAGCCTGACTCGAGCTGCAAGGATGTCAGTTCGTGCACGAAAACTGGAGGAGGAAGAGGTTTGTGGCCTGCCGCAAATGTATCGAGATGCACTATTAATCTTCAAGAGAAATTAATTCAATAGATTTTTATTCATTATGTATTATTTTTTAAAAATATAATATGAAAATAATAATTTGAAATAACAACTTAAAATAAATATAATTTATTTAAAACCATTGAATTAATTTAATGTAAAATTGAATATACAAAAATAATGCATGATATTTATATGTATTTATTTATTTATTAGACTAGTGTTATATTCATTCATTCATTCATTTTCTATACCGCTTATCCTCATTAGGGTCACGGGGATGCTGGAGCCTATCCCAGCAGACTTTGGGCGAGAGGCGGGGTACACCCTGGACTGGTCGCCAGTCAATCGCAGGGCACATATAGACAAACAAACATTCACACTCACATTCATACTCTAATGGACAATTTAGAGTCGCCAATTAACCTAACATGCATGTTTTTGGAATGTGGGAAGAAACCGGAGTACCCGGAGAAAACCCACACACGCACGGGGAGAACATGCAAACTCCACACAGAGATGCCCAACAAAGATTTGAACCAGATCTCCTGACTGCGTGGGCAATGTGCTAACCACTCATCCACCGTGCGGCCCTAGTGTTATATTATTATTATATATTATATTACAATTATATATATTTATATTTATTCCGATCCCGTTTTTCCAAAAAAATGTCTACTGACAAACTGAGCGACTTCTTTTATTGGACGCTTCAGGAGACTAGCATGGAAGCCTATACCGCTCTTCTCAACGAGCAGCGGGTGCCCCCATCTAAAGGCACTCAATGGCGTCTCCGTCTTGCTTGTGGCATTTTTTAAAAAATCACCAAAAAGCGAGATTTTTCCTTTTTCATGTTTCTACCCACTTTGAAAATGACATGCAAAACAAATTATGCTAATTAGACGACGCTGTCGTCACGGCTGTGCCACAAGTAGATTGCGGTCCTGTGGGAAACGCCGGCCGTGCATGCCTGGGCAGCGGGTAGGAAGGTGGGAGGTGTTGGACAAGAACACTGATGCCCACGCCAAGCTTTGTATGCATGGAGATTAAACACACGCACACAACAGGCCAAAGCGCTGCATTGACCCTCCGCCTTCTGTTCGCTCTCTTCACGCTTTGCCCACGTTAGATGTGGAAGTTTAGGATGAAAAGTTGTAAGCTTGGAATGTCATGCTCAGAACGTCGGCTTGTAAAGAGGAAGCGTTTTTGTCCGAAACGCTAGAATTTCCTGGCACGATGCCGATATTCTCGGCAGTCCACAAAATCTTCCTCCATTTCTCTTGAGGCCAGTTGATGTGTTCTTTGGCAGTTTGTTGTCTCTTCTGCACATGCCTTTTTTAACAGAGGGACTTTGCCACAGAGCCAGGACAAGCCCCCACCGCAAGAGAGCCATCGGGCCCCCACCAGCCAGGCGCCGCAAGGAGGCAGTCCCCGACCAGAAACCAGGTGCCGGCAGACCAGAGGACAACCAAAACCCGAGATCAGCGAGTGACCGCACACCACAAAGGCAACCGGACACCACGCACCCACCAGGTCCACAGCCAAGCCCACCAGCCAGAAAGAAGCCCGCCCACGACCGCAGGAGTCAGCCCGCCCCGCGACCCCTGCGCCTGGCCCCGATCATCATTATCATCCAACGAGGCATCGTTGCTTGTTTACAACTTTTTTAATATGTTTTTTCCCCATGATTAGAGCCTCAGGACATCAACTAACACCCCTACAGTCATCTTGACACTCGCATTACCCAACATAGTAGACACACCCCTGCGTGAGGGGGGCACAGAAAGTGACATCGGGGGTTGAGAGTTGCCCTAACAGCTAGCTCGGGATAGTTGTGTCATTCAAACGTGCAACGGAAGCCTGCTGTTCTGGCTGTCGAGTCTGGTGCTTGTGTGTCTCACCCAACATTACAGTACCATTACTGTAGATTATCACATATCATGGCAACACCTGATAGTGAAAACACCTAGTTTAGGCATAAAAACCCATAAAAATAGCTCAAATGTAAAAAAAGCATAAAAAAGCATGATTAAGTCATAGATTCGGGGGAAAAAACGTGATAGTGGAGCTGCAAAATTTGGCAAAGGAAGAAAAGGCATGTTAGAAACCTAACGTGAAAATCCTTCACGCAAGCCACCGCGACAGGTCCCGTCCGGGTTCTTATTGCCGCGTCGCTCACGCTCTGACTTGGGTGTTCGACTTCTGAGGTTGTGCTCGAACTTCCCTCGTCCCGCCTTTCCCGACGGCCGCGGTCGCTAAGCTACGTAGCGCCTCGTTAGTTTGAGGCGTGTAACCTCCAGCCGTGAGGAGGCGGAGCCGAGTCGGGAAGAGGAGCGCGGAAATAAACTCGGCTGGCGTGCTCTTTGTGCAAAAGCCCGCGGTGTCATTTATTCATGCCGGAGGGGAAGGTCAGGTGGAGGTAGCGGCTGATCCCTTCAGTTATTCTTTCCTAATGACTTTTTTTTTGGAGGAGATCCTGCTGCCCGTCCCCGGCAGAGTAATGAGACATTTCCAGCCAAGCGCGATGACAGCGTCGCTTTCTGCTGCTCTGCTGGGAGCTCTTGTTAGGGTGTTGAGCTATAATTGCACGCGGTGTTGCTGACGCCGGGAAAAGGCCAGATAGGTAGGATCCAGTCAAAATATTCCCCACGGAAAATGGGAATATTTGCAACCGACGGAGCAGGTGAATGGAGTTGCATCAGATAACATTGTCTTCTTTCCCGGAGCGCCGCCCTTATCAAATTGCAAAAGTAAGCCCGGGGACGAATGATTGATTACTATTAAAGCTGTCAGCGGCCCGAGCCGGCCCGGTCGTGCGACGACTCCCACGGCTGAGAATAGATCCAAAGGATGACAGCCGCTCCTCCCGCGGGACCGCTGCTAATTTGTGACGTCGTGCCGCTGAGGCTCAGGCACACTTGTCGCAATTAGTCGGTCCCCCGCCCTACCCGATTGAGACACGACGACGGCTTTCTGGTGTTTACCGCTACGTCGCGCTCAGAGGTGTTCTCCCTCCGGGGCGCCGTAGATTAAAAAAAAAAAAAAAACGACAATGTCAACCGAGAGGCAAGGAAGGCCTTGAATGATTCATGGAGGAACGTAAACGGTGCGGGTTGTACGCGGGACGCCGCGCTCAGCGTGCCACTGGCGGGGGATACCTGTCAAACGGGGGAGACCCTGATGAGGGCAATTTCATCCCGAGCGAGCCGGACTGTCAGTTAAAGTTCTGTCAGTTTGCTTCGTTAACCCAAAGCGAGGACACCTTGATCGGTCTGCGATCTCAAGGAACCATCAGATGTTTGTGTTCGTGTTGGATCTGTGGCGTGGACCTGGCAGAACTGTCATCGCCAGTCTGTTTGCCGTTACTGTGTGCCAGGCCTGTCTCTTGTTGAGCGCTAGAAAATGTTTGCCAGAAAGTATATCATGCATCTGTGCAACCGACGTTCAAATGTCGAATTCGCAATCACATGTCAACCGCTAAGGCTATTCGCCAGCATACCTCCACTTATTATGGACATGCCCGGTAAGCAGGGCTCTGCTACAGGGCATGTCCATAATACTATTCATCCTGTGTTTAGCTTCTATTATTATTATTCTTCCGCTTTTTCCGCGAGTAATGCGGCCCGAACCGCAAGGAGTACCCCCACATGTGTTACACCGCTGAAAAGCTGCCGTTCGGGAGCAAAGCGCGACTACTTTTGGTAACGTTTCGCGTAACCGTGCCGACGCTCGAAGCAAAAGAAAAATAATTTGGCCACTAGATTAGGTACGTCTGGAAGAAAGGCGTTCTATTTTTAGAACAGGTAAAGAGCTGGAAAAACAGGTGGATTTGCCTCCTTTTTACAGTCCTGGAAGCTCAGCCATACGGTGCCGTAAAAACCCGCTTGATGTCTCATTTTGTAGATACACTTGTCTACTTCTTCTGTGGCTAAAAATGAAATGTTTACTTTTGGCGCTATCGTCGTCAGAAGGAGGTGAGATGAAAGAGGATTTTGGCCTCCGCCGCGCACTTTAGCTCCGAGTGCGAGGAGGCAGAAAATTATTATTTTTTTGCAAACAACTCCTCCTCCCGGCCACACCGCTCAGCCCAGCTCGATGATTTTTGCTAAAAACGTAGACATACTCGTCCTCTTTCCGAAAATGTCTCCTTTATGCCTGTGGTGTGTGCGGATTTGCCTCTGTCGCCCCTTGAAGGGAGAAAAGTCTGAAATTTCTCCCATGTTAAAACGGCCGCCGCTTCTTTTTAAAAATCTTCAATATTCACTGTTTTTTCATTGCTCTAATGCGGCCATTTGTCCACCTATTGGAAAAATGAAAAGATGCACGCGTAGCCTAAAGCCTCAGGTCGCTCACGGTGGTCTTCATGTGTCAATACCTCGAATCGTTTGCCGATGGCAAGCTTTTGTTTGACGTGAACTTTTCTCACATTTCGAATGTTTGAGCTGACTCACTCTTGTTATGACTGCTTTTCCCGCCTCTACTCAGCCCCTCCCTCCTCTGAAATCCTCCTTTGATCGGCCCCTCCCTCCTCTGAAATCCTCCTTCACTCGGCCCCTCCCCCCTCCTACACTACTTTTCATTACAGTACTTTTACAATACGTCAGTGCTGTCTGTAGAGAAGTGCGATCACAGTGATTTCCTTTCCCAATTGATACCAATTGGAGCATTAACCAATGGTGACAAATATCGATATTTCGGTATCGTTCCGCATAATCCGAGCTGCCGGCATTGGTTGGCAAATGCATTGTTAATTGCACAAACACATAAGACTTTATGTAGAGACCCTGCAGGAATGCCTTGCCACTTTCTGGACTTGGTGTTGTCTTGCTAGGTGCTAGCAGGTTAACTGTTAGCGTGTTAGCATTTTAGCCAAGTTCTTCATAATTAAAGGCTAATACAGGCGTGTATCATGCACGCACAGCATTGAACTTCACGCTCTGTCTCCATTGCCTCCTGCCGTGAGGCGTTCAGGTGCAATCGCGTACCCCCACACAATTGGTGTTCCCCTGGGGGTACTGGTACCCCACTTTGGGAATCTAGGACGTAGAGCTTCAAAATGGGCAAAATTGTTTTTGACCAAGCAACACATTTCTTTTTCTTCTTCCCAGTTAGTCGCCTAATGCGATGCTGTGGCCATCACAATACGCCTCCATCCCTCTCTCTGGTAGCCTCCGCCAAGCTCATGCCGGTCCACTCTTTTCTGCGGAGTTTGGACGCAATAAGACAGTCCTTTCAAACCTCTTCAAACATCCTGAGGGAACAAAAACACCCAAAAAATGTCACCAGCCCTGAACCGGAGGGTCCCATTGGCTGTCCGCCACGACCATCCATAACCACCAGATGTCCAAAAAGGTCCAAAAAGGTCTTCAAAGGCTTTGTCTCCTTCAATGCCACAGAATTGCCCTTTGAAGCTTGCAGGAGAGCAGCAAATAATGGGACATTGAAAGGTGGAAGAAAGTTGTACTCTCCCTTGATGGTCCTGATGGCTTCCAACGTTACTGGCATGACAAGGAGATCCCACCTGAGATGTTTTCAACACAGCACAGTGGAGGAGGCGCCATCGCGATCCTAAAACTGGACAATGGCCCATCAGGTTGTGCAGGGGCATCAAACGGCTGCTGGCTGTGTAGAGATGTTGCAGAGGGCATCTGGAGGTACTGGTCTGTGTGATAATGGCTATAAAGGACTTCTTCCAGAGGAATAAGCTCACCCTTTTGGACCACCCTGCGCGTTCCCCTAAATCCAATTAAGAACATTTTGTGATGGATGGCAAAGGAAGTTTATGAAAATGGACATCAGTTCCAGACAGTAGATGCCCTCTGAGAAGCCATCTACACCACCTGGAGCAACATTCCCACTAGCCTCCTGGAAACACTGGCATCAAGCATGCCCTAACCCACTTTCGCTCATTATTCACTCCTTTTTTTCAACATTTGATTTCTACTTTGGGTGTGGGGTTCGAGTTTTTTGAGCTGTGGTCTAAAACTTTTAATCAGCTCATTTTCTTCTTTGTAATAAATTGCTTACACAAAACATATTTTGTCTCACTACCGTTTCTTGTTTTGGCACTTTGATGCTCTACTTAGAACCTTTTTAAGATCCAACAGTACCAATGTAATTTTCTGCAATTTTTCAACTGGTCTTGAAATTTTGATCAGGATTTCCATTGTAAGTTAGCATCGAGCTAACGTGTGTTTTCTTGATGTTGAGCGTCTTAGAGAAATGATTTCTATCTTCTGTAAATCACAATTGACACGTATTAGATATTAAAATGCCTTTAGAACTAGACTGTCAGAGCAGGCCCAACCCGCACGCACACTCACATAGCACAACCAAAGTTGCACAAAACTTACATATGACTGATGGGAAAGTACTGGAAGAAACACACAAAAGAAGCATTGCTCTCACACAAACGTAACTTTCACGTTCTAGAGGGGCGCGGCAACTGCTGTGCTCTTTCACAAACATTTTTTGATGCCAATATGTCGTCCGTCGTGGAGAGCAAACGTTAGCTAGTAAAAGCACAACAACTCGGTCCAGAGTTCAACTAAAATTTGGCGGAGGTGCCGTCTGTATGTAGGTGGTCATCAAAGAAAACGTACTTGCTCGAGGTGCAACAAAACGAAAACACATCACATAAATCAACTACTACTACGTGTGGGATCAGCAACAACAAAGCGCTAATCATAACACGTAACTTAAAGCTATCATTCCCAACGCCCGCAAGGCCTGCAGGGTAGAAAATGATTACAAACTATGAACAATAAAAACATGGATATCAAGAGTTTGTTAACGTACCTCCTTGTTTACTTCTCTGATGAACGCCTCCACATATTTTGCTATCAAGCAAAGTTCGAGAAACAGAAATATGTTGGGATAAATAGTACCCAGCATGCCTTGCGGCGGGAATATATGGGTGATAGGTGGGAATATATGGGTGTAGATATTTATTTGTGTGCCCACACGTTGCCCACCCCTCGTACATGGTCAACCGTCAGAACTGGAATATACACTTTGACCTAAAATTCCAAGGTTGGATATGGTCCAAGAGTTTAAAACAACAGAACCAAAACCCAAACAACGACATACTAAATGAGATTTGAGGCTTTACTTGGAGTGTTTCTTGCATATTCGTTGCTGTTTGTGTCTACGCCTACATGCTTTGTACCGCAGACCTTACAAACTGCTGGACCACTTTGGCCTTTCTTAGGGACCACCAGTGGTCCGCAGGCCACTGCTGAGTATTGCTGGTTGTGTTTCTTCTGCACTCAAACCTAACAGGCCTGAGTGAAAGCTGTCAGTACTCCAACATTTCTTTCGAACAGACTAAGTAAAGACCAGATGCAGCCCCGGTTTACTTGAATGGAACGAAAGTCCTGTTCGGGCCGGCGTACAACGCGTCCAAAAACAGCAGACAGGCGGCCCGCGCAATCCGGACTGACAGGCGAGCGCAGCGGCTCATCAAGTCATGAGGCGGAAGCCAATCGGGGGAGAAAGACGCCACCTGGGTAACACAGAAATAGCTGGGGTGTGGAGTGGAAGCGATGAAGCTGTGACCTCAGTCTGGAACCCCCCGCCCCCTCTTGTTAATTGGCTGGATGCAGCAGATTACGGAGCCCCTGGGGGATGGTTGCTAGGTTATACATGGCAGACTTACACACTTTGCTTTAAAGCGCTATTTGATTTTGTTTGCGTATTAAACTTGCATGTAAAACACCGGAGGGAGCGACTGATTAATAACCCACAACATCACCACCCCGGCGCATGACATAAATACCCAAAATGGAGTGAAGAAGCTTTTATAAAGTCCTCCCGTGAGGCGGGTGACAGTACATCCCTTTAAAGAAGCCATCTGGACAAAAAAGACATCATTCCACGGGCCCGATCGATCATTCCTGAGAGGTTTCGGTCCAATCTATAAGAGGAAGCAAGTGTTTGTACACTCCAACAGAGGCATACGCCCGCGCCGAACAGCGCCGGGTGTCGATACGTCGTTACGCAGCGGCGCCTTTGGAGCGGCTCAGCTAAACGGGTGCCGGGGAAGCTGGCGCGGCCGCCATATGGCGACTCCAGCCTTGTGATGGCACGCGCCTGCGCCAATGGAGCCACACGGACTGTCAACTCTGTTGGGAAACACGGGAACACGCCTGCTCCTTTCGGCGCATGAGTGCACCGATGAAGAAAAAAGCGGACTGAGTTTTTGAAGGCAACATTAAATGAAGTAAAACGTCATCTTTCTGAGCAGAAATGAGATACCGTAAATGATCTAATTAAAACGAGAAGCACAAAAGCCTTGACGTCTCTGGTTAGCTACAACATTGACGTCTGTGGCTGTAGGCGACCTCCCAGATTATGACGGTAGCTGCGTTTATATCTACCTCTGCATGCGCTACAAAATGTCAGTACCTCCAGCTACTCAAATTGTAATTGTGTGTTGTTGACACTGAATTCAATAGCAACACCGGCTGAGCAGTTTGTGTCTCAGCCTTGTTACAACATCGGTTGTGTTGCTGCTGTGTTGTGCAATATTATTTGTTAATAAGCAATCCTGTGATCAAAGATAATAATATTATGTATTCTATTATATTTGATATATGTTTAAATTATTAGGGTAATAATATATACTGTATATACGTAAATAATAAAATGTAATCACGTGGTCAAAGAGGGCTATGTTTTCATAGACATTACGCAACTCGTCATAATATTTTGAATACTATATTTAGGATTTTTTTGAATTATTTTTAATAATAAAAAAGAACGCCTCTTTCCAATAATAAATGATCATGTGGTGAAAGAGAGCTACGTCCTCCTTTCCACTTTCTCATGCACTCCCAGTTATTAGATTTGATATATTTTCAACATTTTTTAATTAATATTTTAAAAAATACCAGCCTCTGTCCAATATTAAGTGATCATATGATCAAAGAGAGCTATGTTTTTATTTCAAATTTCTCATGCAACACAAATCATTATTACCAAAGTTATTAAAAATGTGTTATATTTTTAATACTATAGATATTTTTTCCAACATATTTAATCATATTACAATAAAACAGCCTGTCTTCAATAAACCAATCAAAAAATAATCATGTGGCCACAAAGGACCTCCTCCAGAGGAACAAGCTCACTCTTTTGGAACATCCTGTGTATTCCGGTGATCTAAATCCAAATGAGAACATTTGGGGATGGATGGCAAGGGAAGTTTCCAAAAATGGACATCGGTTCCAGAAAGTGAATGCCCTCCGTGAAGCCATCTTCACCACTTGGAGCAACATTCCCACTGGCCTCCTGGAAACAGCCTCTCTCCAATAATAGGTAATCAATTGGTCAAAGCGAGCTTGGTTTTCCTTTCCACTTTCTCATGCACTCTAAATCATTATTAAAGTTATAAAACACAAACTGGTCATATTCTGTATAATACATTTCCAACAGCCGCTCCAATTTTCTGCAAGTCAACGGATAACAAGAGCAACGACAAAAAATATCTAAGCGGCGCTAAAACTGTCGAGAGTTCAGCCGTTTGGCGCCACAAAGGAGTTCTAAAGAGAGCAACAAAGCGAGCTACTTTCCCCTCCTGTACTTTGCATCGTCTTTTCTCCTGGTGCTTGCTGAAAGAGACGTAATGCGCCGCCGCCGTTGTGCAAGCAGCGGCCGCGGCGAGCCAAACCTCCCAGCTCATGCAGGAAGATGATGAAAGGCGGGAGAGATGAAATCAGCTCAAGCAGGAGAACTGAGCCGCGGCTTTTTGAGGTCGGCGGCGTCAAATGAAACATTCATGACTAACTTTATTTACTGTATGTTTTATTAATAGCGGCCGTATTAATACGAATATGAATCATGAGAATATGAAAACAGCGGAGGCCTGCTGTGAGGCTCCCGCCACCGCTGTGACAATAACAACAATAGCGCACTTTTCCTCCCGCCTCCCTGGTCCTCCCCATCCCACCAACTCCACCAATCCACCGGGGAGGGCGGGGGAGGAGTCACGTGCCCCAAAAACACTCACGCGTTTCCATGGAGACGCGTAGTCTGATACAAGACGGTGAAGACGACACAAACAGGGATGGGGCTTCGAGGAACGCGTTGACTCCGAATGGCACCGCCACAAGTACATTCAGACCGCCACAAATACATTTTGCACTACTCGCCCTCTGGATATTCTTTAAAAAACAACAAAAAAAAAAAGCGACCTCGGACAACCCAAGAGAAGAGACTTTTGGCGACCCTGACATGAAAGCTAGGTCGGCATGAGCGATGGGGCAGACGCATTTGCACAACTCCGCCTCCAGACACGCCCCTTTAGAATGCAAAGGGACTCGTGAATGTGGCGTCCATTTAAAAGCTGCCTAACTTTTATAGTACGGATGGATGACACGAAACTGGATTCAAATTTTGCAGGGTTGCAAAAATGTCTTACAAAATGACCACACGCGCAACTCAACAAGAATGACAAATGGCGATATCTCAATTTCTGATTCCGATATCAACCGATGCCGGTATGTGTACCGTCACGTATCTCCTGTCATGGAATGAACACATCTTTGTTGTATTTTTGTTCTTTCTCTTTAATCAACTGAGTGTCTTCTCGTTACTTTGATGCACAAATGGAGTCTGTGATTAACTTTATCGAATAGAGCATGACTTTAATTTGATACTTCATTTGGTTCGCCACCCCAAGTATTCCAAGAAGTTAAGCGGGATATAATTCCTTTGGCTCCTCCCACTGCTGTAACTTTGAGTCAAGCTGTGATCGAATCTTGGCGAGAACAACTGCACCATAAAATACGTAACAGCCTGGGCTGTGACATTTGTTGTCAAAGTCAACAGAGTAGCCGTTTACATTTACAAGTCGGCCTCGCACACCGCGCTCCTCTCCGCACCGCAAATTCCATCGCAACATCCCCATGTTTTGCACCATTAGAGTTCAATGAAATTTCATCTGCAAAGTCAATTAATTGCGACAAGCAACATTTAACAAGCCGTTTCTGCAAATATGGTGACTCGTGTAGTTAATACTTTACACCAGGAGACATCCATCCTTTTTCTATGCCGCTTATCCTCATTAGGTAGGCTGGAGCCTATCCCAGCTAACTTCGGTCGGGAGGTGGGGTACACCCTGGACTGGTCGCCAGTCAATCACAGGGCAGACAAAAACCATTCACACTCACATTCATACATATGGACAATTTTGAGTCACCAATTAACCTAACATCTGTAACTTCAACCCTACCAATATTTGTGGACTTGGTTTTATGTCGGGGGGAGGGGACGGGTGGCTCCTGGGCCCGGGGGCTCAGAGGCTGTGGGTTTGCTTGTCCTAGGCTGGCCGGCCCACGGTGGGGGGTTGGGCGGCTCTTGTACCTTGCCCCCTGGGGGCTTTGCTCGGCTGTCCTGGGCGTCCGGCTGGGTCTCCCTTGGCCCTCTTTGGGGCAGACTCGGCGTCCCCTTCTTTGAGGTGCCTGCCGGGGGGGGGCCAGGTCCTGGGGTCTCCCCAGTTGGTTCACCACTGATATCACCTCATTCTCTTTGCTTCACTCGGATGCAGTCATTCTGTCACAGCAGCCTGGCGTGAACTGTTGTCTGGATTTGTTGCAGGTATCATCTGGGCTGTCATTCTTTATGAGGTTCTGTTTTTCTGTTTTTCTTCTCTTTTCCTGTCTTTTTGCTCATATTGCTCAGTCGTTCTGGTTGTTGTTGATATTGTGGTTACCGTCGTTTTTTTCCCCTGCACCTTTTCCTTCACTGCCTGGTCAGGAGATCTAGGAGATCTGAATTCTTCATTCGGGCATCTCAAGTATTTCAAGGTATGAAATGAATGGTTGTTTACCCCCCGAGCTTTATTTCCATGGCAAATGAATTGTAAATCCAAACAATAAGAAAATCAAGCCTCCTGTCACGCGTGATGGATGTGAGGCTGTACTGTGTAGGAATCAAGTCATGAGTCAGCACATTGCTGTGCACCGTTCCAGAAATCCAAGAAGGTAGACCGCACCAAGCTCCAAGCATTTTGTAGCTCGGAGCTGCAGGCCAAACGCCTCAGAGGCTTCATCCGTGCAGAGAGACCGGGTGGCGTGTGAGATGTGAAACCACACCGTACTACACTAGTAGCGCTTTCTCCCCTCTGACCTCCCTTCCTTACGCGACGTCCTCCCCGCCTGCGTAACAAGAGGCATCACAGGGAATATCGTTATCCAGAAATGAGCCACCCGCCGCCTCGCTTCCCTCCATAAATTAGCGGGCCAGAAAAGAAGAAAGCTTTCAAGGAACGCCAACGAGATATTCAAATCTTTCCAGCTCGCTGGGGCTTGAGAGGCACTAATGGTAATGGACGCTTCACACCGGGCTGCTGGCAGAATAGCACGGATGGGTACATTGCAATGGACTGGGCTAGGCATCCACGGCTGATACATGCTGCACACACACACACACACACACACGCACACACACACACACAGCAGGGGGTGTGAGCTATAAACAGTAGTACTCGCCGTGTCAAAGCTGAGATACAAATGAGAATGAAAGTCTTTGATATATTCCACCAGACATATTAGGTCCATACTGGTGACTGACATGCCTGTCATGTTTCCAGAATAAACTTTAGCCTTTTGCTGAAATTATATATACAAAAATAATAGCAGTTATCTATTATACTTTAGCTATTATTTACTATTAGCTGTTATTATTATACTTTTATTGCGACATGGCAAACAAGTTACCAGTAGGTGCAGTAGATTCTCATAAATGAGATACTTTTATTAAAAAGTTGATTGTAGCGGGGTTTATGAAGAGGTGCAAAAATTGTTTTCTAATAACAGTACTTTATCTGGTTAGTCACATTGGATTGGTATTATTTTAAACACCTCTGTATATATTTTTGCTTTTTTCTAAAAAAAAATATATTTTTTTGCATCTCATATCCTCATCACTTTACTGTGATTGAATGATATATTTTTTCTTGTAATGTTATGCCTACCTTCAGAAGACCCCTATGAAGAATATCAAGTGGAGGGACCGCACCTCGCCCGGACGTGGGATACCGGGGCCTTACCCTGGAGCCAGGCCTGGGGGAGGGGCTCGCAGGCGAGCGTCTGGTGGTCAGGTCTTCACCCCCGTGGGACCTGGCCGGGCCTAGCCCGAAGAAGCCGCACGGGAACTCCCCCCCCGCAGACCCACCACCTGCAGGGGCAAGCATAAGGGTCCGGTGCTGTGTGATTTGGGCAGTGGTCGAGGGCGGGTGTCCGGGCGACCTGGTCTTCGGGGGCCAAATCTGGTTCTTGGGACATGGAATGTCACTTCTCTGGTGGGGAAGGAGCCCGAGCTTGTGGAAGAGGTGGAGACATTCCGACTAGATATAGTCGGACTCACCTCAACCCACAGTTTAGGCTCTGGAACCAAATTCCTTGAGAGGGGCTGGACCTTGTTCTTCTCTGGAGTTGCTGCAGGGGAGAGGCGGCAAGCTGGAGTGGGATTATTATTAGCCCCCCGGCTTGGTGCCTCTGTGTTGGAGTCACCCCCGGTAAACGAGAGGGTTATTTCCCTACGCCTTAGGGCTGGGGAAAGGGTCCTGACTGTGGTTTGTGCGTACGCACCGACTTTGTGGTTGTATCATCAGACCTGCGTCCGCATGTTCTGAACTCGCGGGTGACAGCTGGCCTGGGAACCCCTTGGTGTCCTCCCAGTGGAGCTGGAAGAGGTCGCCGGAGATCAGGAAGTCTGGACATCCCTACTGAAACTGCTGCCCCCGCGACCCGGACCCGGATAAGCGGAAGAAAATGGAATGGATTTATCTATAATAGTATGATTTTGTTGTATTTTTTTAGCATAATATTGGGTTTCATTTTTTAATTCCCAGCTGACTTTGGGCGGGAGGCGGGGTACACCTTTGACTGGTCGCCAGTCCATCGCAGGGTATTGGTACAAATATTTTTTTTAATTTTGACTTGACGTTCATATTTTATTATCAAACTTATTATTTCTTAAACAATTTTTGAAAAATTAAATATTGTAATAATTTGACTTTACTCTCATAGTTATGTTTTTTTAGGTGCCCCACTGTACATTACAAAAACATTCTTGCAATCTAACTTTATTTGTAATATTATGATTTTTTTTTCTTTCTTTTTTAAGTTGCAATATTTAAAAAAAAAAAAAGGACTTTACTCTACAATGACATTAATGGTACAATGATATTTTTTAAGTTATGACTTTTTCCTTGAAATATTACTGCTGCTGTTAATTTGGACGTTTTCATTCTTCTTATTTTTAGGAATAAGATGATGTGCTTGATAATCCGTTCCCACTTTTTCATGTTATTTGGATTTATTCTCCTTTTTGGGTGCTGTCCTGTTTCCACCTCCCACTACTTTGCATTTTAGTGTGCTGTGCGCCGCTCTTATCTTGTGTTCAATAAACGAGGCCATTTAACAGGGTTCCTAAGTGACGACATCACAATCACATTAATCGCACGCGAGACAATGGCTTCTTCGTGAACAAGCAATCGATTGAATCAAAGCGAGAAAGTCCCCGCTTGGGCTCATCTCACCATGCTCCTCCATCCCGTGGCAACATCCGGATTGTGGCACGGTGGAGGTCTAAATCAGATGCGCGGGGAGTCAATCTATTAACTGTGGATTAGCGAGGTAATCGTTGCTGTGGAGTTCAACGTGGGGGCAGAGGGGCCGAGCGGGGGGGGGGGGGGNNGGGGGGGGGGGGGGGGGGGGCAGCAGGTGGGAGATGTTGGCGGCATGGGTTGGTGTCGACGCCACAGGGAGGGATGCGGTGTGAGCACGGCTGAAGCTGGCATGCGGAACCACGTGTTGCGTGAGTGCAGTGCAGGAACGTGACAGTGTTTAGGATGATGATTGGGGTGGCCAAGGATGAAGCCTAGGGGGGGATGTTGGGGGGGGGTTAGCTGCGACACCACCGTGTCTACTGGATGTGAATTTGGGCTAAAGATGCCACACAGCAGATGCGTCTCACCTCACAAGTTGGCCGCCAAGCAGATGCTGCTGAGGAGGCAACAGCATCTTGTGATGCAATATTGAAGTCTTTCTGCTTTGGCATAGATAAGGAAAAAAGTGCCTTTTGAAAAACTTATCTTCCTGGGGTTCTCTTGAGGCACATGGACATTTCACCACCAAGGAAAAGTGAAGCAACTGTTTGAGGAAATGTAGCTGCAGTCGCGGGAGTGCGTAGGTGGGAATCCTAGTTTGATGGGCTTTTCCGTCGGCACGATTTGCATCCAGGCCCCGTTTGGGGTGGCGGCGGTACAGACACCCACATACACGCCTGATCAATTTTGCACAGTTGTATCCTAAGGAGGTTTTAAGCAGAGCTTCAAAATGCCAAAACAAGAAACGGGGGTGGGACAAAAAATGCAATTTATTGCAATCAAGCATTAAAAGCCGATCAATCGTTTAAATGGTCCCTGCCATGATTCATCAACTTTACCTAAAAATGTTATATATTGTTTGTAATTATGTTCTATATTGTGTGATATTTGAAAGTGAATGATACACTCACAAAAATGACATTTATAGTTGATGCCGCCAGCCATGACGAGCTATCGTCATCGCCACGACATCACTGGGGTGACGCCTCTCGGCTAAAGCAGAGTAAAGCAACACTTCTCGGGGTAGATCGTCGACTTGGTTCAGTATATTTTATTTTATATTACACGTTGTGTTGCTGCTGGATGTTCACAGCACGCGGGTGACACCAAGTTTGTTTGCTTAGACAAAAACGGATGAAGCAAGTGCAGAGAATGAGAGACAAATGGACGCCCACCTCGGGTTCTGTTCTTTTCAGTGATTCTTTCCTTCAACAAGCGTTCGGCATAAGCATAAACAAGACAAAAAGGACAAGAGAGTAAGCCATGTCTTGTTTATGTGTACTAAACACTATTCCAGCAAAGCGACAAGCCTGCAAAGTATTATTCATTCATTCATTCATTCATTTTCTATACCGCTTATCCTCCTTAGGGTCACGGGGATGCTGGAGCCTATCCCAGCAGACTTTGGGCGAGAGGCGGGGTAC
>QODF01000274.1:255490-287287 GCA_024372805.1 Oostethus manadensis
TGTCCTAGGTCTTCTGGACCTTCTGGCCTTCTCCCGACTGGGCATGCCCAAAACACCTCACCAGGGAGGCGCCCGGGAGGCATCCGAACTAGATGCCCGAGCCACCTCAACTGGCTCCTCTCGATGTGAAGGAGCAGCGGCTCTACTTCGAGCTCCTCCCGAATGGCAGAGCTCCTCACCCTCATCTCTTAGGGTGAGTCCAGGCCCCCTACGGAGGAAACTCATTTCCGCCGCCCTCCGTGAGTCACCGCCTTATCGTGGTGGAAGGGTTTGAGTGCCCGAGTGATCCTAGGAGCTATGTTGTCGGGGGCTTTATGCCCCTGCTAGGGTCTCCCAAGGAAAACAGGTCCTAGGTGACGGGCCAGACTAAGAGTGATTCAGAAGACCCTAATGAAGAAGATCAAGAGGAGTGACAGCACCTCGCCCGAACGTGGGAAACCGGGGCCTCACCCCGGAGCCAGGCCTGGGAGAGGGGCTCGCAGGCGAGCGCCTAATGGCCAGGCCTTCGCCCGTGGGGCCTGGCCGGGCCTAGCCTGAAGAAGCCACACGGGAACACCCCCCCCCCCCGCATACCCACCACCTGCGGGGCAAGCATAAGGATCTGGTGCAATGCGATTTGGGCAGTGGTCGAGGGCGGGTGTCCGGACGACCTGGTCTTCGGCGGCCAAAACCCACACAGTCCCTTGTTTTCATTTTCAAACCAGCAAGATCCGAAGCGATGTCCAGTCCTGGCTGGATGACCTTTTGATTGGAAACGCGCTATAAGAGACAGGAGACCGAAAGCCTGCTGTGGTTTCCTGCTAGTTTCCCATGAAGTGCGACATGAAGTCGCTGAGATCCGCTCCCATGCGAGGGTGGCGCCGGTTGGGCCACCGAGACTGTCACGTTTCCAGCAGGGACTTCTGACCGAGCACTACTTGCCCCAAAGCTTCACACTGCTCAGGCTGAACTCCTTCCTCTCAGGGAAATCAGACAGCAGGGACAGGCCGTCAGAAACGGAGCAATAGCGTTTGAGGGCATAATTACAGGACGAGCGTGAGATCCGGTATTTCAGAGCCGCATAAAGTTGTTTTCTTGGAAAGATTAGAGAACGGCTGCGGCTCATGTCAACACAGGAAATAGCATTACAGACTTCCCCCCTCCGCAAGTGATCAAGCTCGCCTGCACGGAAAGGCTCAAAGGCCAACATCTTAGAAGGATGCTCGGCGGCGGCAGCTAAACCTGTTCTTCTGATGAGCACACTTTGACGGATATATGAACCCGGGACCGCAATATCGGCGAGGGATTGGAGCTGACAGACAGGAAACAGGGCGGCTTTGCTGCCGGCCATTCCATCACGCCATTAATAACAAGCGAGCTTCATCAGTCCACCTGGGAGCGTCTTATCGTCCCCCCCTTGGGAACGCCGCCCCATTCAGAGAGAGGAGGATCATTTTCACAGGGTTGTCTCAGCCGCTCGCTTCGTCCGCCATCTCTTAGGCCTTTCTACCGGCTCATGCTCTCCATACTCCCTCCACTTTCCTCGCTTATAAGCGTCTCGTACGCGCACGCCACGGGGAATCTGCTCCCGCGAGGGGGCACTGAACAGTCAAGCACCACTTGAGGTTAATACTTTCAATTTCCATGCCTGAGACCCAAACGACCGACGGGAGACGAGTCTTTTTCCGGAGCCTTGAGGGGCGGGGCTCGTCCGGGTCTTCCTCTCAGCCGGCGTCTGGTCCTGTCAGCTTCAGTAAGCCGCCACTCTGTTTGCTTCCCGCCATGATGGAACGGCCGTCTGACATTTGCACTGAAGGCGGAAGTCATTACTTTCTTAATCCTTTGAGAGGAAGGAATAGTAGGAGCAGTTATACTTCCAGCTTTATTTTGTTTCGGTAACCTCGGTTAGAGTCCGCCCTGGTTAGCGTCCGTTTTTTACGCTACGATTTTGATTTACAGCCTAGGTTCCCAAAGTGGGGTACGAGTCTTCTGCGGGCGGCCCTTGAACCCGCCGCGTGTGACGCAGATTGACACTCACGTGTTTCCCCGACGCCGCACAGACAGACGTGCGTATTCCGTTCTTCCTTTTAGCTCGTCCTCGCTCACGAATGGCAATGCTGTGCGGAAATGCACGACGCTGCCGTGCACATGTGCTCATTGGGCCATTTGGCTCGCATGTTCTCATTGAATCCTGTCCCTTCCGTGCCGTATTTTCCTCATTATTCCAAACGATTATGCTTAAGTTTAACATTAGTTCTTCACTTTGTGAATATATTTCTGCTCTAAATAAACCCACTTCTAAATATTTCATATGAACCATACAAGCATCCTTGACTTGCATAATGGTCTGTTAAAGGCAGTCCCAGCACTGCAAAGGGACTTAAGCATACCCCGCAAACTGACAGCATAGCATAGTAGTAACTGTCCGACATGTTCTGCGTGTCTGCTGTTGACATTATTTCTATTCTTCCCACATTTACAATTTTGTGCTTTTATTTTGTTGCTTCCAGAGCCTGTGTTTAGCTCCACCCCTTGACTCCTGTTAGACGGTGCTGCAGAGCGCACCCGGTGGTAATGTGTAATTATGGTGCTATTTAACTGGCGAGAGAGTTAGCCACTGTCGGTTCTGCCGAGTTAGTGCCGAATTGATTTTAATGTGGAATTTCACCATAGTAAGTAGATAGCACCCGATAAGTACATTTTTGACATCGATTCAGGCTGGGAACGTGAAGTGGAGGTAGGATTGCAAGGTTTATAGTGTGTCTTTCTTTGTAATTCTGACACTGAAGAAGACAACTTAGTGGTTGTAGTTCCCAGGAGGAGGATGAAGACGGGGATGCATGACTCTTCTGGTAGGCTACTGTTTTAACTAGCCGTGTTACATACACTGTTCAGCACTGTTTGGAAAAACGCGATCATTTGAATCAAAAGTTAAAAAAATCTTTGTGTGCTAAATAACCCAAGATATGACGTGGACATGTGGCCGATTTTTTTTCTCTTTAAATGTAGTGGGTGTGGCTTAAATACAAGTACGCTCTATTGTCCGAAAATGACCGTACTAGAAATGTGTAGAAACCCATTCACCAAACGAGGATCAAACAGCAACCGCCAGGTTGGGAGAGGAGCACTCCACAAGCCGAGCCACACACATGCACAGAATAAGCAGAATTTGAAACCATGCAAGACCAATATATATATTTTTTTCAAACAGAACAATTCATTGTCGTGTACAAACGATCCAAATCGATTCTACAGTTAATGTTTGCTGACGTAGATACTAATCTTACATTATGAAATAAACATGTCCCTTGTACAAAAGTGGCATTCCTGCATTAGAGTACCTCACAGCACGTCACATACCCAAGCATGCTGAAAGGCACTGGCAAGAATAGGATAAGGACTGGAAAGGATAACATTTTTTAACTTTTTTTTCTCTTTGTTGGGACCAATATTTTCATTCATTTATATCTATATTTTTATACCTATAGTTGGATTTGGAACATTTACACATAGCCTTGGGTGTTCTGGTGTTCCTGCCGCTGCACAGCAGCAAATCTTATTGAAAGACTTTTTTCCTGACCTGCCACGGCGTCGCTACTGTGCCGAAACCAAGACGCAAATCTGGACGTGACATTATGGTTGATTATTATGGATGCGGGAGTCTTCTTCCGGTGTGTCCGATTTGTTATCTACGCAGACCGCGTGTCCAGTCAAATGGGTTTATCGTTAACCACCCTAGAAACCGTCCAATCATTTTCACTGGGAGAAATGTCACAGGAAATGTTGGAATATGGAAGATGTGGGGATTTTTTGGAAAAGTCCAGATGCGCTCAACATTTTGTTGTTGGAATGGTTTGAGAAATGTGGGAGCAAACCAAGCAACCAATGAGAATGACTGTTGAAATGTGTAAACACGCAGACTCAGGGTTGAGCCTATTCCCGATGATTTCCCGCAGCTCCTTTTAGTAAATCCAAGCTTCCACTTGACGGTAAGGACTTTGTTCTACCGTTTTCCGTCTTCCTCCAGTGACTTGCTGCCCGCCTCAGCCTCTTTCCCCGAGTTGAGCTGTTTTCTTTTTCCTACTCTGTCTAGATTTTGTCCCCATCTCGGTTGTTTTTAATTATGTGGACGCCGCGGCCTTACGTCGGTCGAGCCTTGCTTTCATCCCCCCCCCCCCGTTGTTGTTTTTTGAAAAAAAGGATTCGACCCGCCGCCACCGTGGCGCCAACGCCAAACCAAAGCGTATCTGATCCAAGGCGCTACAAGGGAACCTTGAAAAAAAAAGGTAGGCGAACCAACTAACAACCACATTTCAAATAAGTGAGTACATGATTTTAAGGTTGGAACACAGCAAAGCATTTTGAAGCAAGAGCATCTGGAGCTGAACACATTGGAGTATGGAATGACACAGACTTGGAATCAGAGATAGACCCCAACAATACGTCCTTTTAACTCAACAAGGTTCTAATCAATCTGTCAAAATCCAGTAGAAATATGGATAGAAACTTCAGGTTGCTCAAACTACAGCAGTCGGAACGGCCTTTTACTATCGCAACCTGGCGAGGTTGCTCTAAGACCGCAAGCTTCTGCATGATAACTGGATGATCTGTCTGAGGCGGAATCCAGTTTTGATTGACAGCGAAATGAGCTAATCGCCAATCTTTGAAGTATAAACCTCCGGCCGAGCATTTTCCACGTTTTTCATTCCCATGTTGTCTTTGATAAAAACAACTAGGAGCGTAGGCTAGGATTTATATCCAGTATATAAATCAATAAACACACATATAATGTATGCAAAAAATCTGAGCTTCCCCTCCATGATTGACCAGCAGCCGCCACTGACCATAACGATATTGGAAATTGGTTTAATGACGATACATATTGACTTTGGGTTTTATTCTCAATTATGTGAACAAGGGAAATCATGTAGGTGGAGCAGTCGCCATATATGTTTGTAAAAATGTAAAGTAATCAAAAAGAAGACATAAAAAATAATAATAAATGTATACCAATAGAAATGTACAACATAAATACTAAATACTGCATGAATTCAGAAGATGCATTCAAAGGCGCCGTGATCGTATGCAGTATTATACACGGGTCACCGGGTGTCAGTAATGTCACTGTAATGTTGGACGAGACGCACAAGCAATCCTACTTCCTACTTCAAATTCGCTAATAAAAACTGATTATCTGTGGTAAACAGGAGGTTACTGCAATGCTAGCTGCTGTGCTACCTTCGAATGTTGGCGCTCTACGTACAATTTTGTCATACAGGCCTTTTAACATTGCTCAACTTTTGAAAAAAGTTTTTACACTTGCATATAATTGCAAGTGCAGACATGGCGTCGAGTCAAGTGAAGAGCCGAATCACTCGTCGTCCTACAAACTTGGCTTCCGTGTGATTCATCTTCTCTCCTCCACGCTCGCTCTTCATCCACTTCTCCGTCTCCTGCAGCCTGCCTTGGCCAGCAAAGGGCTGCAGGGTCTGATGGCTACACTTGGGACTCTTTGGCGGAGACCCAAGCAGTCAACGAGAAAAGACAAGCCCGCTCTAATGATATTAATCCTCTCTAAATTACCAAAAGACTGTGGGAGGATTGCGCCTCCTAAAAAGTCCTCGAGGAGGACCAGTTTCTGGTGCTACTTAGCTGTGCGGTGGTTATTTTATCCTGGGCTGCATTATTCTTATAGAGGGGGTGCATCCATCCCAGCTTAGATTGACCACAGTCAGACTGGCGGGTTCACCAGCAGGCTACAACTGCAGGACTGACCTACATTTCACACACACACACACACACACACACACACACACTTTTATGCTGCCAGAAAATCCTCTGAAACAACATCTGGAGCGAACCCAGGACACCAAAAATTCCCGCTAGGAGCCTGCAACCCGTGCAGGAATGCAATGAAGAATGTAAACAGTGACAGTGATTAGCGGGATGGGGCTCTCGGGTACACAAATGCAAACACAAAGACATTGTCATACGGAAGCAGCGAAAACAAACACGACAGTCACTCCCAATCAAGCTTATCCACTTCCATTTTTAGCCTAAAAAACGCTTTGCAGTGGCGGCGGCAAGACACTTACTTATATGTATATTTTTCTTAATTTAGATTCAACTGTGGCTTGCGCGCGCACACTTAGAGATAAGAACGACCCAAACAAAGTTGGACTTTTTTTTTTTGTCCTAACCAAGTACCAAGACATCACTACAATTATGAAAAAAGACAAAATAGTGGCAGCTCTGAAGGACAAACTGTGGCTCCAAACATCTTCAATATCTCCAATATCAACAATGGTAAAGGGATGGTCATACAGCGCAATCATTTCTATAATGAGATCATTTTTTTTCAGTTCTTGGAATTGGAAACGCTGCGGTGATAGGAACAAGCCCCGGGCGTCATAGTGTTGCTGGCCTTTCAGGTGGCTCATTTGGTTTGTATTGAAGCTTGATGGTTTATTTCACCCACGTTGCGGAATGTCTGGAGAGCATTTGGCCAAATGTCTTCCTCTGCAAAATTGGAAAGGCTCAACTCGACTCTCGACTGGAGCGTTTAAAAGAGCGGTATGACATCATAATTCCACATATTTGCATTTTAAGTCTTTCACTTCTGAGTTTGCCATTCAAAATAGATACAAAACTACAACAAGCACTATGAATGATGTAGCAAATGACAGGCATGCTAAACAACTCGCTGCTGTCCTTGGACTGTTTGGTCTGACCCAGCATGTGACTGAGCCCACCCACAGCAGAGAGCCCACTCAGTATTAATGGTGTTGCTATTTCAAATGTGTTTTCTTTGAGCTCTTATACATCAACTGTTGTAAATGCTGTAAAGTCTTGCGCCTTGTTCACAGAATAACACCACGGCACCACCACAACATTGAGACAACTCTGCTCCGGATGACAAATGATATCCGTCTGAGCAACGATGCAGGAAAAGTCTCAGTTTCAGTTGTGCTGGACCTGTGCGCTGCTTCGTCATGAGGTCTTTTTACAAAGGTTAGAAAAGTGGGTGGGAATTGCTCTAAACGGATTCAAGTCCTATCTAGAGCAAAGAAAGTACTCTGTTGGAATTGGTGGTTTTGTCTCAGAGGAAATGGGTGTGACATGAGGAGTTCCCCTGGGGTCAATCCTGGAAGCCCTGTTGTTCAATGTGTACATGCCTCCATTAGGCAAGCCAATAAGCAGCTACAATGTCTCCTACCACAACAGACGACACTCAGATCCAAGTGTCATTGACGAAAGGTGACCATACAGTGTGTACTCGAGATTTACTTTGTCACTGCAAAGATCCGCATGTGGAGGAAAAACCATTTTCTCCGGCAACACTCAGTTCAAATTGAAATATTTGTCTGCAGCCCACGGAAACGAAGGCAAAGTGTCATCAGCCACCCAAAAACACTCTCTAAAACCTAATCATTGTGTTAGACTTCTTGGGGTAATAATGGACTCAGCCTTCAACTTTAGCAGCCACATTAAATCAATAACCTGCTTTTTACCACCTAAAATTAATTCCCAAACATGAAGGGAAATGTGTTTAAAACACATTTAGAAAGATTAAGCCTTGCCTTTGTCTCCAGAAGACCACAGTAAATGTCTTGTTTATTGCAGGGGATTTGTTTCAAACCCGGTCATCATAAGCCAGTTTCCACAAAGTAGGACGCCTTATTTATAAAATAAATAGTTTTCCACTGGTTAGCATAGAAAACCTATTTACATGATAGAGCCCTCTAGACATGAAATAACACCCCTATAGTCACCTTTACACTTCTATTACCCAATATGGTAGACATAATAAGAGAAATTGACACAAAGACAACTTTGTGCGTGTTGCAGTAAATGTGTTGCGGGTGCCTCGAACAGGAAGTGACGTCGGGGGTTCAGAGTTGAGTTTTAGCTTGCTGTGGGTTACGGTCGCAACAGTAGCCCGCTTAAGGGGAATATTATGCCTGTTGTGACATCATTCAAACCTGTAATAAAAGCCTGTTGTTCCGGCAATCAAGTCTGGTGCTTGTGTGTCTCAACAAACATTACTGACACCTAGTGACCAGTGTAGAGTAGTGCCTGTCATCATAACATCTTTCAATGTGTCTTCTATATTTGAATTTAACTTTATTTGGCCATTTATGCTTGAAAACGCTTCATTTAGGCAAATAATACATATAATTTGAATATGTATTGGATTAAATATGCATTTTTACCAATAATAGGACATATCAAATATTAAAAAACATCAATGATTTAATAATGTAGTTAATATAGAGTGAAGCGGTGCAGTGCAACGTGGCGAGGGATTACCTTATTGTTAAATGAGCATTCAGATGTTTTCCAATTCCCATCAAACTAGTTTCCGGGCTGCCAACGGTGCACTTTTGACACACACAGCGGTCGCCTGTGTGTTGCCGTGACGACACCTGTCATCGGCTCACGGATGCAGGTGGGTGTGCGAAGGTGGAGGGGCGGCTCGGCTTGACTGACAGACGCATTAAGCGCGCGTGCGCTCATTCGGGCGGGTGCGGTCGAGGCGTGCGGTCGCTGACAGCAACTTCTTAATGACGCAGGAATGCAGCCGGCTTGGGTTATTTGAGCTTCTGCGAGTCACAAGAGGAGAGCAGATGCAAGGCCAATGAAGGCGTGATGCATGGTTCAATAAAGAGTGAGCGGACCCTGAATGCATCCTGGCTAAGTAGAGGAGAATGAAGCTAATATACCAGCAAGACGCTTCTACTTATCACTTCTCCATCACCGCTCCGCTTCGCTTCGGAACTTCTGCATGTTCAGCAAAAACATACACAAAATGTACACTTTGACCTTAGAATGGCTGCAAAGTATGAGCACAAACCTCCCCCAAGGCCAAACAAGCATATAAACGTGCGTCTGACTTGCCCTTCGCCAAGTTGCGTGTTTTTCCGGGAAATTAAGTAATAAATGATGGCTGACTATAATCTATTATTAGTCAAATCATATTGACATACAAATGATATCTAGTATTTCTGGTCACTAGGCAGTAGTAATGACACAAAAGTAAGTTCTCCTCCCATTTCATGTAGAAGTGGTACATTTTTGGCTTCTTTAGTTTAGTAATAAGGTTAAACACCGCACATACAAAGTCATAAAGAGTTTTTCTATGCTATAACTACAAAAATGTTTAGTTTATTGCTATAAACAAGAGACGACTGTACAGGGAGAAATTATTGCCTGTAATGTCAAAGAAAACGTGAGCAGTATTTTTGAATGCTCAAAAAAGAGTGAGGAGCATTGTAGGCGTGTCTTAGAATATTGGACTATTGATTTCAGAGGAGTCTGATTCAACTATCAAGGAAAATGTCACATGACCAAGACTGCACCATTGTGACTAATGGGGGTGCCTGTGGCTGCTGCTGAGCATACATTTGTGCACAAAATGTCTTTGTTTTTGTTATAAATCTCCTACTTTGAGACAAATTCATCCTCATTTGTATTAATAGAGTATTGAAAATGACGTGTGTGTTTACCACAAGAACTACACCAAGACGGCGGGGGAAAAAAAATCTGCGGCCACAAATCCGCAAAGTCGCAAATGCTGACTCGCAAAAGGGCACCGATCCACTCTATACGGGGTCTCCGCAGGGTTTAGCAGGTCAAATGTAAGACTTTTTAAAAATAATCTTGACTACATGAAGGAAAATCGGAGGCTTGCAATTGTGTTTGCTTAACTGACCGGGCTACGTTAGTTCCGTTCTGTTCGGAATGGAATATGTTCCTCTCTGTTTTGGATAAGCACTGCAACATATTTGCACTTGTTCATTAAAGCGCGTTAACACGCTATCACAAGACATTTCACTTGGAACAAACACACCCTGTTCTTCATAGTTGCATTATAAGATACCTGGACAATACTGGTTGAAACCAGAACAGACCAACAGTTAACGAGAAGTTTTCCAATCATCGGGACCGCTTCCACAGAATGCTTTTAAAGAAGAGAAATTTAGGTTCACTTTAGGGACTGCTTAGACTTTGCTAAGACTTTGGTGAGGTGGCTGACCCTTCTCTCCAGCGCTGGCATTGGAATCGCTGGTACTCACACTGTCCCATAGTTGAATCATTTAAACATGGCCGCCATGGAGCAGTGGCACAGTAGGTCAGCTCCAGTCTGTTTGCTACAAAAGCTTTTTAAAAGCAAAAAAAGACCACATTTTTGGTCAGTAACTTTTTTGTAACCTGTATTTGTATCTCTTTATCTGCTGCTGTGCTCAACATGTCCTCAAAAACATGACACAAATGTTGAGCAGGTCTTCTACCCAGCCATGATGAGTCCGCTTTTTCTCTACACAAGAGCACTGGATGATGGCGATGCAAGGCCACCCCCAGGCAAAAATGGACAATCATCAGTCTTTGTTGGAATTTCTACACCTTTGGGTGATACTGCTCCTAGCTGGTGACCTTGAGCTTCAAAGATGAACCAGCAAATGTTATAGATTATCAGCCTATTGACAACATGGAGCCTGCCGTAGTCCCACGTCCTGTGTCGGTAGCAGAAATGACAAAAATAATATCCTCTCTCAGATCTTCTAGAGCAAAAGACATTTACGGAATGGACACTCCGACGATAAAAGAAATCAGGCCATCAATATCCTGCGACACATGTCATTAATATTGCATTAAAAGGAGCAACATTCCCAGCCTCGTGGAAACCTGCTGTGTGGTGACCCGGGCCTCACCTCTAATTATGGGCCTACCGGTATTTTGCCGGCTGTCTCAAAAAGAGTACCTATCACCAAATCATGTACCAAATCAATACCAGTTCGGTTTCACTGCATCCAACGCCGTTTGGATTTAGAAAGAACTATTCCCCTGAGACTGCTACACGTTTCTGTATTGAAAAAGTCAAATTACTGACGGACAAGGGAGGGACCGTGGGAGCCGTTTTCCTCGACTTACGAAAAGCGCCTGACACTGGTAACCACTCTGTGTTAACCAGTAACCTAAAATACTCCTCTAAGGACTTCAATCAACTCATAATGTCTTGTTTGGCACACCGCTCCCAACTAGTTATGGTTAATGACCATAAATCAATGACCTTACCATTCATTACTGGGGTTCCACAAGGCTCCGCACTAGGGCCATTTCTGTTCAGCCTGTATATTAACCACCTGCCTTCCATCTGTGACCACTGTGATACCATCAAGTTGTCTCTGCACGTGATAAAAACGAATCAAAACTCTTTACAACTTAATGTTTCAAAAACAGCTTGTATGTTCTTCTCCAAGAATCATCGTGACATACAATCAAATATGGTTGCGGTTGCGGCGCAACTAGCAATGTGCTAGCATGATCACTAAAATGTCAAAGATAATGCACGTGACGAGGGCGGCCTCGGGCTCGCGTGCTGCTGCTCGATATGCAATAAGTGCCTGCAGTGAGGGCTGAGGTCAACATAAGTGCGTCACGCTCCATCTTCTGCATTTCTGCTGCATGCAGCGCCGCCGTTAGCGGTGCAGACCGGGCTTGTATGTTTACTACACGAGACGCCGCACGTGTTTGCCAGTGACTGGAGAGCGTCGACTCGTAAACAAAGCGTAGAGGGAGTGGAACGTCCTGCAGGGTTGGAGGTATCAGGCCCGCTTGGGTGGAAGAAGGGCACAGTGGGAAGAGCCGGCGGCGGCGAGGAGGGAGGTCACTCGTGCCGTGATGAATTACAGTCGGCGTCGTTGTCATCTTGGATGCCTTTTTCATTAATGAGCCCTCTCTGGGGCTGCGACGACACTGAGAGGCAGTAGAGTTCTGCACGGTTCTGGTCTCGCCGCGTGCGTCTTCAAATGAGGCCATTAGAATAATTTATTCTTACACTCTGATTGCATCACCGGGCGTGCCGCTACTATCAAACGCGACTTTAAGTCATCCAAGCTCACACCAGTGATGCCTCCTAAACGCAACTGGAAAGGCCCGGCTAATCATTACATTTATTGTTATTATTAGTTATTATTAATCAAAACACAGTAATCCCTCGCCAATTCCGATTAAGCACAAAAATGGCTGAATTCTGTCAAACACAAATACAAAGCATTCAAAGATGTCGGGATGACATGTAATACTCCACACTGGCCAACAGGTGTCACTAATGTTACGTTGATGAGACAATAGCCACCGCAGGAAGTACTGTCCAGAATACAAAATAAAAAAATGCTGACGCGTGAGTTTATTATTATGTCTTATTTATGTCTTCCATACATCCATTTTCTATGCCGCTTATCCTCACCAGGGTGGCGGGGCTATGCTGGAGCCTATCCCAGCCAATGGCAGGCTATTTATGTCTTATTATAGGAGTGTAAGGGTGATTAGGGGATGCTATTTCTCGTCTAGAGGGCTCTGACAATGTTACAAACGCTATTTAGAAGGTCGTAAGCAGGTTTTCTATGCTGCAGCTGCAAACGTATTCTATTTATAAATAAGGACTCCCGATAAACAAGCGATTACCAAAAATAATTCAACCGATTTACTGGTGGCCAAGTGGTTAGCATGTTGACCACACAGTCAGGAGATCCGGAAAACCTGTGTTCCAATCTTTGTCGGGAGTTTGTGTGTTGTGTGCGTGGGTTTTCTCCGGGTACTCCCACATTCCAAAACCATGCATCTTAGGTTAACTGGCGACTCTAAATTGTCCATAGGTGTGAATGATTGTGTTTTTTTTTTATATGCGATGCCCTGTGATTTGGCTGGTGACCAGTCCAGATGGGTACCCTGCCTCTTGCTCAAAGTCAGCTGGGATAGGCTCCAGCATACGATCCTAGTGAGGATAAGCGGCATTTTGGACATTACAGTCCACTTGGCTACCAACTGCGGGTTTGGAAGATGGCGCTGCGGGGGGTGGGGAAAGTACATTACTGGCACCTACAGGACTGGAGTGAAACTGCGTCGGCCAGCAGGATTTGAGTGCGGAAACAACCAATCAAATTTGACATGAAAGCGAGGCGCGTTAGCTGTGAGTCGCGTGAAAACCCGTAAAAAGCTGCACTTCCATGGACGGCGTCTAAGCTAAGGCCAGCTTGACCCTTGTGGGCCACGAGTGTAGTCCCATGGGCAGTGACTGCGAGTGTGTGTGTGTGTGTGTGTGTGTGTTCAGACTAAGTGCTTGCCCGGATAGCGTCGCGACGCCCACACCCACAGTACAATCCAGGACACGGCCGCTAATGGACGACACGTGAATGGATGCTTTGGCGGAATCAATAGATTATGGAGGAAGAGCTGGGCGCGATCCAAAACTCTTTTTTAAAAATCTCGTTTCTCCCGGCTAGCCACACGAGCTACCGATGACGCATCCAGAGAAAGACAATCTGAGGCAGAAGCATGAAAGCGGGTTTTGTTGCACGGTGCAAAGCCCACGGCGCGTTGAATGTTGCAGCCTGCACGCACCGATGTTCTACCTTGATGACTTTCTCACGCTTGTTAGGACTGAAATGCATTCTGGGTCCAGACGAATGCTGGAAATTGGACTTTCCGTAAGCCCTGCTGGGAACCCGCCGCATTGTGTGCCTGTAGCTTTAATGCTAATGAGCTGTGTTTGTATCCAGTTGTGCGATTTATCCGCATTTGTCGCGCGGGAGGACACAAATGTTAGCAACACATGGTTTGTCAGCCAAAGTGCTAACATCTTTACAGCAACATCAAGCCGAGTCGCTGAATAAAACGTGATCACACTTCCAGCTCCCACGTCTGTTGCTGATTGACAGATAGCCGGCAGAGATCTGGAGTTCATTTTTAAGACGCGCGGCGAAGCCTTTCTTGTTTCGTTACGTGATGCGCGAGCCATGTCCCCAAAAAAGGAGTTTCGTGAAGGGAATTTCCTCACATTTGATGATCATAAACAGGCATTGGGTAACGTTAGAAATGGAATATTTGCACTTGTTCGCAACAGAGAGATAGCGTATGATCACAAGGCCTTTCATTTGGAACAACCACACCAGACAAATGTATGGAATCACGGGAGTGCCAAAATGAAAAGGGAGATACAAAAATACACAATTGTAGTCATGTTATTTTTCCATTTTGTCTTTGCTTTTTCCATTTTATCATTGATTTTCATCCATCCTTTTGGCACTCTTGAGATTCCATACAAATACACCAACAAACAGCTAACCGCGGCCACAGAAGGCATATTAGAAAGACGATCTGGATTTCACTTTAGAGACCACTCGGACTTTGCTAGACATTGGCTGGGTGGCTGACTGCTCTCTCCAGCGCTGGCATTGCGATTGCTTGTATTCACTCCAGACAGAATAGATTTTTTTTTTACTGAGTTTTTTCACAGTTGAAAGTATACAATAATTTGGTTGGGCCCCGCCCTGGTTACAATGCCGGACCAAACATTAAAAAGTCCCTTTTATAAAATCCTGATATTGTGAATTTCTACAGCTATAACATTGCAGGGTACAGTAACACTTCAAGACCTGTACATAGCTGTAGTCTTTATGCAACTTCCGGTAAGAGTTTGAATAGTCCGTTAATGTCTGCTTGATCTAACCCAAGCTCCACATGCGCCTGCCTGCCCCGACACTGCTGTCTGTCCAGTCACTGTGACCCGTGTCCATAGTGCCACACCGCCACACAGGGAGCTTTACACTTTACTTCCTGTTGGTTTTGGCAGACAATGCCACACCTCAGTTGGTCAAGGCCAAGGGTTTCTAGCGGCCATAAAAACACATACTATTCCGAACACACAGCAGACGTGAGTATTTACTGACGTCTGCTCCACGGTCGTCCTCGCCCCGGCCGGGCCATCTGCTGGCCTGCCTTTAATCCAAGGCCTTGTCACCGCTGATTAGCCTGCCGCTCCATCACGGCCCCCCTGCCGGGAACGTTGGCTACTTCTGCCTTATTACGTCGATACGTGATGCTGATGCGTGGCTTTTCATCCCTACAAATCCTCCGACCCCTCGTACGCCAGCATGTTAACATCCTTCTCGGGCTCCTCTCACAGCGACGACACCTTTTTCCCATCGAACAGCCTCAAACGAGGCGCATGATGTCAGCATTACGGTCCGATCCATATAACGGCGTGATTGACTACCAACTGGCCGCCTTTTACTGCTCCTCCGTGCGTCGTAAAGACTTGCAGCTCGTGCAGGCGCTCCGGTGGAGTCGCCGGGCTAATACCACCAGAATTAGGTCTAAACAATCACCTTAATAAAGTGTCATTCAGATTGAAATGCAAATGCTTGAGGTCCCAAGGGGCTGAGCCATGCCAAATTGAGAAATGATTTAGCTTTGTTTGCCCAGTCCGGCTACTTATTGCTCGTCAGTGACTTGACTTGTGTGTTCCACCAGCTGCAGAAAAAGCCAAGCGGTCAGGGTTATTCCACAGAGCAATGGCAAACACTGTACCTAACAATTAGCTAAAGCAAACGCGCCGTCACTTGCGCTCTGTGGGCTCCGGCAGTCTCGGGGTCATTTTATTTAACGGGCCAACGAAGAACCGCCAGCGCCTCAACACCTCGGCTCGGCCGCCGCCGGCTGGTCGAAGCTGAACTCTGACCGTCTCCCAGATAAATGCTCCATCACTTTGTCGGTTCATCCTATTAAACGTGTGCGTGAAACGTAGCGATAAGAAGACCATTCGCTGCCAGGGCCTCGCCCGAGAGAAAATATGCGGTCCTTGACATTGATGGATTGTAATCCACTTGTCATTGACCGCGCCACGGAAGACCTTCAAGGTCAGCCATGGCGCTTAGGCAGAGAACCCAAAAGGTATAGCTGGGGTGTTGTAACCCATTATCTGTTATAACGGTTCTGAAAGACCCCGACCCAATGAGCCATGGACAACTTTCATGGAGCAGGTCTAAAAGTGACATGTACAGTCGGCACTTCTCGTGGTTCATCGGCTCCAGACCGCAATAAGTGAATTACTCATTTATGGTAGAAATCTCTGGACGTTCTACTGTGATGACTTTCTCTTGCTTGTCCATCCATTTTCTGTACCGCTTATCCTCATTAGGGTCGCGGGGATGCTGGAGCCTATCCCAGCTGACTTTTGGGCGGGAGGCGGGGTACACCCTGGACTGGTCGCCAGTCAATCACAGGGCACACAAACAACCATTCACACTCACATTCATGCCAATGGACAATTTAGAGTCACCAATGAAGCTAACATGCATGTTTTTGGAATGTGGGAGGAAACCGGAGTACCCGGAGAACATGCAAACTCCACACAGAGATACCCAACGTAGAGTCGAACCCTGATCTCCTGACTGTGAGGCCAACATGCTACCCACTGTTTTTCACGCTTGTTAAGATCGAAATTCCTTCGGCTTCCGTGAGAAGGAGCTTCCGCAAAGTAGGATTCAAACTACAAAGATAAATATATCAAATTGTATGCAAAGCGATATCTAATTTGGAAATATGAGTCATCATTTTATTCCAAAAATGATAATATACAGTTACAAACCCCACAGGTTTTGCATGTTTAATGAGAGTGGAGATTTGTCCCGCTTTGTTTGATGGTTCTTGAACGCACCTTCCAACGTTCTGCACGGATAGGCTACTATACTGTATTTTTCTTTTTCTTCTTTTTGTGCTCTGAGTTTGATTGTTCCCGTCATGGATTTACACTAAATAGGATGACTACAGGGCCAAGTGGTTAGCATGTTGGCCACACAGTCAGGAGTTTGTATGTTCTCCCCGTGTGTGAGTGGGTTCTCCGGTGGGTTCTCCGGTTTCCTCCCGTATTTCTTTCCAGAATACTACCGCAACACTAACCAGGACAAGTAGCATAAAAGATGGATGGCTGGATAGATGACTATAATGTACGTATGTTTTACTGATGTGTTGAAAATCTTTCCCAGTAATGCTAGGTCACATTGACACAAGCCCCCAAATAGCTGTCCTCGGCTACGCCTGCCAGGAAATCGCAGCTAATTTTAGCTCGCATATAAAAGACACAAGTAAGTTATGACACTCGTATGCCAAGGTAGCACTTCATTCATAGTGAGAATTTAAGAAATACCGACAGTGCACCAGTAACTTCTCGCTTCTCTCGAGCAGACTACATCATTTCTGACAAGTCAAATCACAGCCACAGTAGATACAAATAACGTTGGTCTTGTTGTCACATCCATCTGCCAGGGCTTTGAAGCTAAATTTAGCAGTCAAAATTTGCTCTTCTTTGTTTATTTCTGCTCAGGTGGTCGTTCCTGCTTGTGGCTCCACAATCACCACTGCGTCTCCTAAACCGAACACCGCCCAAAACACAACCCTTACACTTGCTCAACCTGCTGTTGGTGATTTGTGGTATCTTCCAATCTCTATGTGACAAATACTAATATCCAGCCGGTTCATCCATGCAGGTCCAAACAGAACAAAAAAAAAGTCGGGGGGTTCTAAATGGATGGTGCTGTTGGCCCCCGGGGTGGAACCGTGACAGCATATTTTCATAGTCCGAGCTTGAGCACGCCGCAATAATAATAACACTGTCACTCACCGGCACACTCGGGAGACAGAGAGTGACCGCATTCCAACCATGAACCATCGTTGGTTACGTAAGAGTCAATATTGTAATGTTTTTACGTTCACCCTGGTAGAACAATGTGCGGC
This sequence comes from Oostethus manadensis, assembly GCA_024372805.1. Lineage (NCBI taxonomy): Eukaryota > Metazoa > Chordata > Actinopteri > Syngnathiformes > Syngnathidae > Oostethus > Oostethus manadensis. Next base: position 273,047 of record QODF01000274.1, read on the forward strand.
AGAGCAAAGAGCGGTTGATGGACAGGAGGAGAGATGAAGGATTAAGGACAATGTTGATGGAGGGTTGGATGTTTACTCCGGAGCCTCCGTTGCTTTATTGGAAAATTATCCGAGGAGCCGGTCATGGCTCTCTCCAGGTAAATGTCACTGCTTCCTTCTGCCTCTCCCGGGAGTCACGGCCATATCTGAATGCCGCTGCCAGACCACCAAAGTGCTCGCTTCCCACTAGATTTGTTTGTCTTTCAACTTCTGGCTGACTGCACGTGGACTTGGTGAGGAGGGAGACTGCAGGCGCGTGACCTTTGCAACAAACCCCAAAATGCATACCCTCTCCTTGAAAAGGGTAGGAGTCAGAACAGGAAACAAAGGAACCAGATGTTTCCCGCATTCGGCCTGCAGCGTGACCGGGAGAATCCAAAAGGGGACAACAGCAACTTTCTGCACAAACAACCCACAAAGAACCTGCGGGCATGCAAATAAACCTTTTCTTCTGCTCTTTATTGTAGCTTTTACGCTCTATTTTCCAAGTGGATAACACAAACAATGGGCTTTAGCACATTAAGCACAATTTATTGGCTTTTGAAACATTCTTCACGCATAATTCATCAATCAGGGTGTCAGGATGAGGACACAGGGGTGTCCAAAGTACGGCATGGCTGCAATTTTTGGCCCGCAGCTCGTTCCTTATTTCTTATTCATTGTTAATGACATGTGTTAGTTATGGCTGTCAAAAATGTATAGAGTTAAATGCAATTAACTCGCGCGTGACATGGGAAGCCATCCCCACAGATAAAGTCTGGCACTCTTTTTTTTTAAACTGTCTTCCTACCTTAACACTTTAACAGCAGTGCATTTCCAACATTATCATTAACATACAGTTATATAAGTCAATGGTATGTATATTATATATTTACATATACTTATATATGTACATATTAAGGCTGTCAAATGATGAAAATGTTTAATCAGAATAATCCCAGTTTTCAATTGCATGAATTGTAATTAATCATTGTGTCCATTTTTACTGTATTTTATTGAAAGAGAAATAAACGACAGGGCAGAATGACTTACATGAGTATTTGTATGTATTAACAGCACCAAATTAACTGAAAATGTAAATGAAGGTAAGAGATGAGGTGGCACGCATGTCTGAAAGTCTGTTTACCTAACACTGGTTTCTTTATTTGCAGAATATTTGATTTAAATAACTGTTGCTATCAGGCGGACTGGAGAGTTGCGTTCAAGGACACTACATCATGTCAGCTGAATTCACACGTTTTGAGTGCATTTTCTGGGATTTAAATACAGCAAACGTCAACGTATTGTTTTTCTGTTTATGGAGACCACAATTACACGCGTAGCAAAGAGGTTGTTGTGATGTCCGTGAATGCATCTCGCGGCCTGTCTACTAACAATGAGGAAGGGTCGTTCCAGAGACGACTGGACGTTTGTTTGTGAGCTGGAGAGCATACATGGCGTGGGAATTGCACTGCGGTCCATGCGTTCGGGTCGGAATCAAGTTATAATAGAACGGCAGACCCTGTGTCTGTCGTCATGCGTTAATTATTCTAAAAATGAAATAAATCAGTTACCACCGTTAACGCTGTATTTTTGACAGCCCTAATACAGTATCTACGTATTTACACATATACAATATCTCCAACCCACAAACATGTCTCTCCGTTCTCCTCGGAATAACACTCCCTTATTTTCCACCAGACTGCCACGAGGTGCATTCACAGACCCTCCGATCTCGGAACATCAACACCACTGAGCGTCGGTGAGTAGGAATGACTAAGTTTATTCACAAGAAAAGAACATTGGCCAAGATAGCCCAGTTTCATTGCCAGCGTTTCTACGGGTTTGACATTTCAAAATTTGCTGCTGTTAATGTGTTAAGGTAGGAATGCAGTTCAAAGAAAGAGTGCCAGACTCCATGGCCATGCTTTTTTCAGATTCAAGTCACGTACTTAGCTTTTCGAGTCCATTTGGGATGTCTACTGTATACAGTATACGGCCCAGTCGTCAGAAAATGAGGAGTTGTGTCCGAGATGAGGACAGAGAGTGTGTGGACGTCACCCGTCTGTTGAAGCGGCAGTCAAACTTGGAGACATCTAGACAGGCCTTAAGATGGCTCGGAGGAGGATAAGTGCCGACATCCGGCCATTCAACTTGTCAATTTTCCCAAAATGTTTTCTGAGGCCTACCGCGTGCTCTCACACAAACATCTTAGTTGCCTTTTTTAGAAATACGCTGCTTCCTGTTCTGCTGCCCTACAAGCTAAACTGTCTTACATGGCTTATTACACCTACTATATACAATGCAAATATAAAGGTGACTATAGGGGTGCTATTTCATGTCTAGATGCCTCTATTAATGAAGAAAAACTGTTTTTTTATGCCATTCGTGCAAACATATTCCATTTAAAAACAATAAATCCTACTTGTGAAACTTCACTTATTGCGGTTGAGTCTGGGAGCAATTGATGGCGACAAACAAGAGATCTTTTATATATGAATGCTTCTGCTCAATGGCCTCGCTAATGTTTATTACTAATTGTAAGCCACTGACACACCAGGGTGAGTTCCACTCTCGGGTTGGATGCTCTGCTGTGACCATCTGTCCCTGCTATACAAGTTATATGTGTATGCAATGCAACGCTTGCTGCGTTGCATTCCTACGTCGGTGCTTTCATTGTAAGGAGAAGCGTGGTCCGCGTCATAAAATAGCATTTTGTGGCACACACATGACGGCGAGGAACAGATAGCAGGAGCCAATCACGAGTTGTAAGAAAACGAGCTTGTCAACCTGCTGAAAACCGCAGGAGGTCATTACTCAACTTAACAGTTTCGCTCTCTGTCGTCCAAGAAAGATGAAAAAAAATCACCGCACAGCAACTTGACACGCAAAAGGTAGGTAAGAAACACACAAGACAGGTACCAATATGGTTGTAAAATTCAAAAACAACAACTATCTTAACTGCTTCCCATCGTGCAGTGCTTCCCATTCGACCACAATGGCACCCCCCGGGGGACACAGTTGAAAGTACTGCAAGCAGCGTCACTTTGCTTAGAAGCAATGCATGATGAGAAGCAGTTAAGATAGTTGTTTTGGTTCTGCCCTTGTATTGGTACTTGTGTATTTCTTACCTAACTTTTACATGTTAAGTTGCTGCGTGATGATTTTAGCATTCTTTCTCAGATGACACCGTGAGTCCGATTGTTATGCTGAGTAATTACCTGATTTACGCTGGGTTGACAAGCTCGTCATGAGTTCCCTCGTATCTTGTGATTGGCCCCTGCCAAAGAAAGAGCTAACACTGTTGACTGGTTTGAGTACTTCAGAGGTACACAAGATATGATGAGACTAGCACATGGCCGTAATTGAGGCAGCACCGCTGTATTTTGTCGCTAGATCTGGGACATTCCAAACCCACTGACGACATATTTTCTCCAGGTGGATAGTCCAGTTTTTTTATTGCTAAACAAAATTAGCTTTCCCTCACACCCGAACAAACATTTCCTGGGAGCCATTGCCAGTGTGAGGAAGTTGTTTGTGAGGTCAATGGAACTCAGTGCCGGAAAAAACTCTCTCCAGGCTCACTTCCAAATGCACAAACCCCATTAGCTGATGCGTTGGCATCGTTTAAAACCAAACTAGAACCTTGCAACAACATTTATAGTTCAGAGAAGCGGACAGGCATAGTAGGACCCCTTTAACAAACCAAGAATCCAATTTCTTTGTTGGTCTAAACGTAATGAAGGTGTTTTCACTGACTTTTTTGTCTCTCCTACAAGGTTATGCATTTTTCCTTACAGGACTTTACAACTTCATATGCAAATTAGACAACGACGTCACCTGCCGACTTCTAGGACAGCCCATGGCTCCTGAAAAGTTGGCTACAGTGAGCCGCGGAGTTCAAAGTTGAAGAAAAAATAAAATGCAGTGGAGATGGCTATATTCCAGACATACCTGCAAACGGTTGCGAATGATGAACTGTGATTAATCCATTTGTGAACTGTAATTAAAGCGAATTTGACAGCACTTTACGCTAATTCAACACAGCGCCAAGACGTGGATGTCTGATGACACACCTTGGATTGCCTTTAGCGTCTCTAATGTGCGAACTGTATCGAAGTCCTTCGGTTTTTCTGCACGCATCCCTCAGCGGAAAAAGTCCGATCACCCCGGTCCAATGCCTTAATGCATTATGCAACGCGTGTTCCCATATAAAGCACATGAGGTGACATCCAAATGTCATATAAATCCATCACTGATCTGCTTACTCCTCCCCAAAGTGCACAGCGCGGCTGTATGACATGGTGCCCTAACAAAAAGATGTCCTCAGCTATCAGAATATGGCGGAAATAAGGCGGCGCTGGAAATCCTCTTATCTCACTTTAAATAAAGTTTTTTGGATGAAGTGTAATCTCTAAGTCCCCCCCCCGCCTCCCCGCTATATCGGTAATAGCCAGGTTTAGCGTAAGCTGCGCCGTTTAGATGGAACAAAACCCTGACGTCTCTTTGGCGGCTGGCGCGGCTGCACGGATCGGCCGTTTAGCAAATGCGGTCGGTCGGGTGCGGGGCGCGGGGCGGAGACGCCGCCAAACAGAAATCAATCAGATGTGACGTGTCGCGATGGAAATAGTTTCAAAATAAAGTGCACTGCCACGGTGCCGCGCGGGAACATCATCGGGGCCGCAGCGGCGCGGAAACGGAGACGTCTACGACGGCAGCGCGATGAGGTAAATTAGGCTGCCGCTGCTGATGATGAACGGGCGGAGACAACGTACCATTCCAATGTAATGCAAACAAACCTGAATGCTTTGGGGTGGAAGTACTGGAAAAAAGTGTCATATTGGGAAGACAGGTCGAATATCAACGCACACATTTCCATTTTTTGGTTCACGCTGCAGGTCAATTCAGATTTATTGGCTCATATGCGACCTGTATCTGACTTTTTCACGTCACCCGGTGAACCTCACAATTCCCGTTTTTTCAAATGCGACACGTGTCTCATTGGAATGTGGATATAAGTGGGATGTGTATGCCATGCAACTGCAGTGGGACTCAGGGGGCGTGTATTCCACATACACGTCATGAAGAGGCGCGAATTTACCAAGACTTTAAAGGTAGGCAGTCAGGGAAAGGCGTAGTTTATCGTGCAAGACTCGGATAAATATACTCACCCATGTAGGCAAAGTTCTTGTCATCCGAAAATGATTCTTATAAGGTGTTAGTGAAGCAGCTCTCTGCGTTGTCTCACCACTCCGCCCGATCCGATCAGACGTGGCAACAAGTTGTCTACAAACTTCCATACCGAAATCCTCGCCCTCTTCTTCTGTAATCTTCTACACGGAATCATTTGGTTGAGAAAATAAATCCTTGAAATCGCCACAAACGCATTAAGGAGAGCACGCTAGTAATGTGCGGATCGATACTGAAATGTCGATATATCCGATACCACCTCCGGGTGGGATAAAGTTGATTCTGAAATCAAAACAGTGATACTTTTGATACTAATTTTGTACTTTCTGATGTTGTATTGTCTGCATTGTAAATCACCCACTACCTCGATATGCTCAATGGTTTAATATAAATCAGTAAAGGACTATGAGGTCTTGGATTCTTTGTACTGTAATTCGGAATACTGTACACGACGTTGAAAAATTTACCAGACACATTAGACCAATTTGCACATAGTATTGAATTGGCATCACTGATACCAGCCTGAATTTCACCCAGTATCGAAGCGGAACTGAAATCAATGGAGCGCAGCGGCCTTTACCTCCGTAAACATGCGGCGTGACGTCGTGCTCCCCCGCATGCACGCCACTTTTCAGATACAGCATAACAAGTCGCATTTGTTTGGTAAACGCCAACGACCACATCCAAAATCAGATTTTAGACACCATTTTTGGATAAATCGGCCAAAGAAAAGAGAGAGCCGGATATTTGCTATAATTCATATTTATACAAATAAATAATACTGTCATAATAATTAAATAATATGATGAAGTATTTTATTTTATTCTCTTTATTCTTGTAAAATGATTTTTTTTTTATGATGACTTTTTCTTACTAGGTTACCACTTTTTCTCTTTATTCTTTTTAACTTTTTAACTTTATTCTTGTAGAATTACCGCTTAGTTTGACATTTTTCTGTCGTTTTTTTGAACGGCTGCAGGCCGCAAACGGACCCCCGGGCCACACTTTGTAAACCCCCGTTGTAGAGATTCCACTCCAAAATCTAAACAAATGTATGCAAATGTTGGAATGTAAAAGCGACAGGCATTGGCCTGCAGTTTCACTCCAGCTAACGAATGAAAACCAAAACACAGGAGTGAAGAATTTAAACACAAGCCAGTGGCAAACTGCAGGCTAACAGTCCCAAGGAATTTGTCTTCATTCGTATGCACGGCCTAAATTTGTTGCCAAGGACCGTGAGCTAATTACCCGGCCGTCTCGTGCATGACCACCGGTGCTACGCCAACGAGGGTCACGGAGTCAGCTCGCCGTGCGCGGGCCAAAACTCCAATGGATATTCCTGACGGGGATGGAGCCGCTTTTGCCTCCTTGGGGAGGACACGGTTGTGTTCCCGCCGTGTCGGGGTGCACGCGTATAGTGCACGTATACGCGCGTCGTGGCTCGCAGCTATTTTGGTCCAGTGCTTTCCGGGTCTCCTTGAGATGACAGCTCCTATTTCAAAGCTGAGCGGGGTTAGTTGAGGTGACGAAACACCTTCGTAGACTTGAGTCTGGATGGAAATGATGTTAGGCGATAAAAGTGCATGCTGGGTTAGTCAGGGAGCAGACATTTTATTTTCATGAACCTAAAGTGGACTTTTCAGCCTCTCCTGTTAGTTCTGTCATATTAATGACCTTCAACTTACAGACCCATCACACCTGCTCTCCTTCAATTTCCTAGACGTCACTCTTGAGTGGCGCCGCCGCTGACGCCGCAATGGCGGGGGGGGTGATTACGAAGGCGCAGCTAACGACCCCGAGTGAAGAAGACATCCTTCACGGTCGCCGCCGCGGGTGAAGGCGGCGTGTAGCCAGCGAACAATGGCCTGTCAACGCGACTTGACCCTGTCCCTTTCGTGGCGATGGGTGCCATCAACGGGACGAGCGGGGCCCCAGGGAGACTGCGGTGGGTATAGGACCTCGACGCGACGTTTCCGCAATGTGACAGGTCGTTGCAGACGTGAATTTGTGCACAGGTAGAACACTCCTCGTGGAAACACTGTAAAGTCCCACAAAGGGGAAATTCCAGGCTTATAGCAGCAAAAGCACAAGAGCACACAAGAGCAGAGTACAAAAGTACACAAGAGCAGAGTACAAAAGTACTCAAGAGCAGAGTACTACCATGCACAAGAGCAGTGTACAAAAGTACACAAGAGCAGATTACAAAAGTACACAAGAGCAGATTACAAAAGTACACAAGAGCAGAGTACTACCGTACACAAGAGCAGAGTACAAAAGCACACAAGAGCAAAGTACTACCATGCACAAGAGCAGTGTACAAAAGTACACAAGAGCAGATTACAAAAGTACACAAGAGCAGATTACTAACGTACACAAGAGCAGAGTACAAAAGCACACAAGAGCAGAGTACTACCATGCACAAGAGCAGAGTACAAAAGTACACAAGAGCAGATTACAAAAGTACACAAGAGCAGATTACAAAAGTACACAAGAGCAGAGTACTAACGTACACAAGAGCAGAGTACAAAAGCACACAAGAGCAGAGTACTACCATGCACAAGAGCAGAGTACAAAAGTACACAAGAGCAGATTACAAAAGTACACAAGAGCAGAGTACAAAAGTACACAAGAGCAGAGTACTAACGTACACAAGAGCAGAGTACAAAAGCACACAAGAGCAGAGTACTACCATGCACAAGAGCAGTGTACAAAAGTACACAAGAGCAGATTACAAAAGTACACAAGAGCAGATTACAAAAGTACACAAGAGCAGAGTACTAACGTACACAAGAGCAGAGTACAAAAGCACACAAGAGCAGAGTACTACCATGCACAAGAGCAGTGTACAAAAGTACACAAGAGCAGATTACAAAAGTACACAAGAGCAGATTACTAATGCACACAAGAGCAGAGTACAAAAGTACACAAGAGCAGAGTACTAACGTACACAAGAGCAGAGTACAAAAGCACACAAGAGCAGAGTACTACCATGCACAAGAGCAGTGTACAAAAGTACACAAGAGCAGATTACAAAAGTACACAAGAGCAGATTACTAATGCACACAAGGGCAGAGTACAAAAGTACACAAGAGCAGAGTACTAACGTACACAAGAGCAGAGTACAAAAGTACACAAAAGCAGTTTACTAAAGCACAAGTGTAAAAAACATGGGACTATTAATTATATGCACACTACGTGATGAACAAGCCACAGGTTTATTGCACAGTTATTGCACGGTTTATTGCACGGGATTTTGGAGCAGTTTTGGTTACAGAGTCTGACGCAATGTGCTACTCTGCCAAGAATCTAGAGGACGGCTTATTTTAGGAATAGACGTACGTTACTCGACGTTGTTGATGAATGTTGTACAGGCCAACACGACTACTGCGAGTCCACGCAATCTACCACACTTGACACAAGAACATTCATTCCAGGACAGCCCTGTTGCCGAGGGACAGTTCTATAACAAGTCAACTTGCAGATGCTTTAGAGCAGTCAGTGTACAGCTTGGTCAGGATTCTTGCCAAAATTAAGCGGGTTCTTCCAAGAGATGGGATATATGGCTCTTTGCTGGCAGCCGAATCTTGGTGAGCCGTTCAAACAACTGGCTCATTTGGCTCATTTTTAAACTACGTTTTACTGCACACGCCGCCCCAATCCGTCTATCCATCTACGTTCCTACCCTCACCTACGGTCATGAGCTTTGGGTAGTGACCGAAAGGACAAGATCACGGCTCGGGCATCTGGTTAGGATGCCTCCCGGACGCCTCCTTGGGGAGGTGTTCAGGGCACATCCGACCGGCAGGGGGCCTCTGGCAAGACCTTGGACCTGTTGGAGAGACTATGTCTCTCAGCTGGCCTGGGAATGCCTCGGGATCTGCCGGGAAGAGCTGGACAAAGTGGCCGGGGAGAGGAAAGTCCTGGCTTCCCTTGTTAGGCTGCTGCCCCGGCGACCTGACCTTGAATAAGCCAAAGAAAATGCATGTATGGAACTTTTTTAGCATTTCATTAATCGTTCTTTTGTTTAAAAATCAAAATACCTTCTGGTTTCAGCAACGCAAATGTTATCCTTTCCTTAGTCATCCAAGAAAGCAGACCTATTATTTTTGTGTTTTAGGCCTAACAAGATCATTTGGACTTCAATGTTCGGATACGTTGCGGACCAAACTGCTAACCAGTTGCGTTTACTTGAACGGGTCCCTGACTGTGACTCAGCTACTGTACCCAAACATTGAGGCGTACAGAGACGCAGGAGATGTTCACAGTGATTACAGCCAAGATTTGAGTGATGTGTTAGTAGTTTAGGAGGACAACATAAGGAAGAAATATTTGGAGATGAAATAAAGAACTGACTTAAGCCTTAAGCCTGAAGACATGGAATTGAAGATTGGTACCTTCAAAACCCAGAATGGTAAGTGTATATGACTCTAGGTTTGCTTATCCTTCAATTATTTTTTTAAATCGTCTTATTACCGAGCGAAAAAGGAGTATTGAGAGCCTTTTTTGCGGTGTATTTTGCCGCCGTCGCCGCCCCGTTCCCCGGTGTCACCATATCCCTGTGAAAAGATGTTTACGTAACATGTATAATGCGTTGCAGGCTTGTTGCTATGGTGGGATAGTGTTTGAAATACAAAATGTAAATAAGACATGACTTAGGCTATGGGCCGCACGGTGGATGAGTGGTTAGCTCTGGAAGACCTGGGTTCAAATCTCCGTTGGGCATCTCTGTGTGGAGTTTGCATGATCTCCCCGTGCGTGTGTGGGTTTTCTCCGGGTACTCCGGTTTCCTCCCACATTCCAAAAACATGCATGTTAGGTTCATTGGCGACTCTAAATTGTCCATTAGAGTGTGAATGTGAGTGTGAATGGTTGTTTGTCTATATGTGCCCTGCGATTGACTGGCGACCGGTCCAGGGTGTACCCTGCCTCTCGCCCAAAGTCTGCTGGGATAGGCTCCAGCATCCCCGTGACCCTAATGAGGATAAGCGGTATAGAAAATGGATGGATGGACTTCGGCTATATCCACACAAAGACAAAACGCTCCTCCAAAACGTTTTCTGGCAAGATGGAGCCAGTTCAGAAACTACAGTATATGCATCCATATGAATGCAGTTGCGCAGACGGCCTGAAAACAGACAACATGGCGGCAAGTACGAGTGTTGTTTGAGTCACACTGTGTGATAAAAGCAGAAGGAAGTGATGCGCTGTGTCTTCCCAGCTTTTGTTGTTCTTCTTGAAACTGGAGAAGAAGCAGATTTTGCTGAGATAGCGTCAGAAGGCTCACGCCGGAAACAACAATGTACGGCGCCACTGTTGTTTCCGTGTTTGGGAAGCGTTTCCATAGAAGTAAATAGGGAGACGCAAAAACGGCATCTTCAAATCTTTCCACCCTGGGACCCGGTTCCAAAAGTGTTGGTATAAGACCCTGAGAACGTCGGCTTCGTGTGGAGGAAACGCCGTTTTGATGAAGTATTTATGCGTTTAGGCCTCGGATGGTCTTCGTGTGGATGGGGCTTTGCTCTGTTCTGTGGCTACTTTGATGTCCTTGATGTCTTGTCTTTCCCGTGTGGCGCATCAGGGACAGCATCCGTTTTCAAAGTGTGTTTCTTTAGCAGACTTTGGAGCAAAATGCTTATTTTAAAGGCGTTCGCTTCGTAGCAGTCATCAGTGAAACCATCAAGGAACAGAACTCCAGGTGGGCTGTCTCTCATTATCTCGACTTGTTTCGTTTGCTTTTTAAAACTAAAACAAACTTGCAGTATCACTTGGGCACCGCGAACAGCCAGAAGCAACACGTTTTGGCATGACTACCGTTTTAATGAGAAGTATGCTGAAGCTCCGCCTCGAGAAGCCTTTGTTTACGAAGCCTAAGCGGAGAGGTGTCCCCTCGCTGATGTCACTTCAGGAAGTGAGGCTTTGCTGCAAAAACGAGTTCACCGTGGATGCCGCCGTGAACTGTACATGTACTTTTTGCAAATGTATGGGTCCCGTTCAAAAAGCAAACAATGTACAACATAATTACAAACAACATATTTAAGCAGCGTTGATAAATCATTTCAGTGAAGGGGATCGTTTCACTCTGTGTGAGCCTGTGGATCTTCCCGATCATTCAGGTCATCGTATTCTCAGAGCCTTCAATCGATCACAACCGGACCATCAGGCAAGCGGGCTTCATCGGTTCATGTTCAAAGACTAGTTGGGAAACACACCAGTCAGACTGGATAGGACAGCTCTGGTCCAAGTCAGGTTCAAAGACTAGTTGGGAAACACACCAGTCAGACTGGATAGGACAGCTCTGGTCTANGGAGAGGACAGCTCTGGTCCAAGTCAGGCTCAAAGACTTGGTGGGACACACATCAGTCAGACTGGAGAGGACAGCTCTGGTCCAAGTCAGGCTCAAAGACTTGGTGGGACACACATCAGTCAGACTGGAGAGGACAGCTCTGGTCCAAGTCAGGCTCAAAGACTTGGTGGGACACACATCAGTCAGACTGGAGAGGACAGCTCTGGTCCAAGTCAGGCTCAAAGACTTGGTGGGACACACATCAGTCAGACTGGAGAGGACAGCTCTGGTCCAAGTCAGGCTCAAAGACTTGGTGGGACACACATCAGTCAGACTGGAGAGGACAGCTCTGGTCCAAGTCAGGCTCAAAGACTTGGTGGGACACACATCAGTCAGACTGGAGAGGACAGCTCTGGTCCAAGTCAGGCTCAAAGACTTGGTGGGACACACATCAGTCAGACTGGAGAGGACAGCTCTGGTCCAAGTCAGGCTCAAAGACTTGGTGGGACACACATCAGTCAGACTGGAGAGGACAGCTCTGGTCCAAGTCAGGCTCAAAGACTTGGTGGGACACACATCAGTCAGACTGGAGAGGACAGCTCTGGTCCAAGTCAGGCTCAAAGACTTGGTGGGACACACATCAGTCAGACTGGAGAGGACAGCTCTGGTCCAAGTCAGGCTCAAAGACTTGGTGGGACACACATCAGTCAGACTGGAGAGGACAGCTCTGGTCCAAGTCAGGCTCAAAGACTTGGTGGGACACACATCAGTCAGACTAGATAGGACAGCTCTAGTCTGATACGCTGGTGCAAGATCCAATCTATTTAACCTCTAGAGTAGGAGGCAGAGCCAGACAGGAATGGTGTCAAATGACAATCGTTAGGATACAATAGAATGGGGTCTCTGCCCGCCAACGATGGCCGTTGGGTGGTATCACTTTTGTTAGTATCCCATTCAGATGTAATGATGGTCATGGATCCCGCCAAAAATGGTTGTTCGAGTGGTATCCTATCTAGTCTGACTGGTGTGTGTCCCACCTAGTCTTGGAGCATGAACTGAAGAAGCCAAACGTCTCCTATGACAACCTGAGCGGTCTCGTTGCGCTCGTTTGAACTCCCTGAGAATACTCCGCGTGGGTTTTCAAGACTTTATTGACCTGCCAACATGTGCGTGGATCCCGGTACGCCAAAACGTGACAACGATCTGAACAGACGGCACTGAAAGAAATTTGTGCTTGGCTGAGGTAACCACAGCATCCCCCTGCAGAGACAGGGGCGAGCTTAACAAGTCCAGGAAGCCGTGCCGTGCTTTCATCCCCTTCATCACTGGAGCATTACGCTCTAATCACTCTCATCATAATCCAGTTATTCCCAGCGCCCCCTTCGGAGGGATGGCAAGCACGGCCTCTTGTCTCCACGCAGTCACACACACCGCCTCCTCACCTAGTTCCGCACAAGCAAATAACAGCATGGCGTGCGGGCGGGCCCCATTCCCCAGGTCCCCAAGACAGCGCCTGCGTTTCAGCAAGACTCATCAATATGCAAAACATCAGAGCATGGCTTGCCACAAGAATATTCCCTCCACGCCGCACAAACGTCGTCTTCTTTTCAAACACTCTTTGATTGGCAGGCGGGCAAATGTCGTGCAAACATAATGGCGTTTGATTTATAGAAAAAGAACATACCCTTGGCATCCCAAGCCCTAAATTGCCCTGAGTGAATGTAATGCACGGCGGGGAAGGAGAAACACTCCGGGGGTTGCAATCAATGGGCTGTACCATTCATGGGGGGGGTCAAACAAATTCCCAATTGCTGGATTACACGATTGCACGGAGCCCCGAGCGAGCGTCCCGGCTGCCAAGCACGCACGGCGTGGGAGAAAGGTGGAGTAGCGTGGGAGCCGGGCGTAATCGCTGTGACCTACGACAGGGAGGATGTAGGTTAAGTTGGTGCCTCTCGCTCCCGGCCTGCCTCCTGCCTTCCTCAAGTCCACTCCCCGGGCTGCCTTTCCCGGCTGGTTAAATCCCGGCTCCTTTAATCTCCTTAGCGGGCTGCATCCCCGTTTGAAGATGCACAAGCGCAGGGGAGGCGAGAGGTACGTCAAACTGCTTTTGTTTGGTCTGTTTCTCACAATAAAACTTCCACAAACATTTTTTCTTTAATACTCAACCCTTTGCTACAAAAATGACATTACTTTTGCTCTTGATATTAGATGTTTGTTCCCAAGTGGGGTCGTGACCTTCCACATTCAGTAGCTCGGGGGTCCAAACTTTTTCTACCGAGGCCCACATATTGAAAAATGAAGGAATGCACATAAGTGAAAAAGCAGATTAGTAATATTTTTCTATGTTTTTACCCCAAATATTCCTTTTTTTGGCTAATAGTAGGACTTTATTCCATTCCATTCCATTTTCTTCCGCTTATCGGGGTCCGGGTCGCGGGGGCAACAGTCTCAGTAGGGAAGTCCAGACTTCCCGGTCTCCGGTAACCTCTTCCAGCTCCACCGGGAGGACACCAAGGCGTTCCCAGGCCAGCTGTGAGACATAGTCCCTCCTGCGTGTCCTAGGTCTTCCCTGGGGCCTTCTCCCGACTGGGCGTGCCCGAAACACCTCACCAGGGAGGCGCCCGGGAGGCATCCGGACTAGATGCCGAGCAGACTCTGCTTCCTCTACGGAAGGCATGTCAGTGGGATTGAGAAGGGCCTCAAAGTATTCCTTCCATCGACCAACTATCTCCACAGTCGAGGTCAGC
>QODF01000274.1:298464-309353 GCA_024372805.1 Oostethus manadensis
GGCATGACCTTAAGAAGGCGCTTCATGCTAGAAAAGCCTCAAATAAAGCTGAATTACAACAATTCTGCAAAGATGAGTGGGCCAAAATTCCTCCAGAGCGTGTAAAAGACTTGTTGCAAGTTATGGCAAACGTTTGATTGCAGTTATTGCTGCTAAGGGTGGCCCAAGCAGTTATTAGGTGCAGGGGCAATTACTTTTTCACACAGGCCTATGTGGGTTTGGATTTTTTTCTCCCTAAATAATAAAAACATTCATTTAAAAACTGCATTTTGTGTTGACTTGTGTTATCTTTGACTAATATTAAAATGTGTTTGATGATCAGAAACATTTTGTGTGACAAACATGCAAATGAAAAAAAGTCAGCAAATAGTTTTTTGTATTGTTTGTAATTACGTCCTAGGTTGCTCGATTTTTTAAAATAAAATAAAAGAAATTAAATTTGCAAAAATGTGTTCTGTGGGGGAAGGGACGCCAGTGACGGAATATGAAATCAATCTGCAACCACTGACCTAAAGCAAAAATCACACGTCTGTTTTTTACGACAGAATGCCAGGATATTCATGTTGGCACGTGGCCTTCATTTGCTGCCATTTCTTCCACAGGCATGTCAGTGAACATTGCCTTTGTTGTTATTCACAGCAGTTTTGTGATTAGTATTACAGTATTTGGTTGCCACAGTGCAGGAAGATGCAAGAGGTTGCACGCTTGCCTGACGGCCAAAACAGGGCGCATGTGCACATCTGGCGGGGGTTTAAAGAATGCCGACGTGTGTGCAGATTGACTCCTAATCCACGCGTGCTGTGGATTTACTGCTTGGTTGGCGGGGGCTGCTTGGCTGTCTTGAAAGAGGCGGGTCGGCTGAGGTGAAGCGGCGCCACGAAAGCCCCAAACTCCTTACAGTAACGCCGCGTCTTGGGCCAAGTGCGCCAAATGATAGCGGGTGGGTATGACCTTAAAGGAAAAGTGCACATGTCTTTCTACCTTCCGTGGGTTCGAAAAATACAAAAGCAGATTAAAATGCACGTAATGGGACGCCCGGCGATAAATCCTTCTGAAGCGACATTGCTTTATTATTATTATTGTTATTAACATTGCTACGCCCAGGAAATGCCAGCTTGTACGTTAAACATTAAATACTTTGCAAGCAACGGGTGGGCCGCATTCGAACGCACGGCGGGCCGGATGTGCCTCACGGGCCGTAGTTTGTCCGCCCCCGGGCTAGAGACTAGCCTCCCCACACACCCGTTTGCCGCACGTCATGGCCGCACTCACAACGGCTCGGGCCGCTACGTATCGGCCGTGCCTAAAAGCAGCAAGGCCCGGCAAAATACTGTAAGTACTGCATGTCATCATGAATGTTACTGAATGTTAATGTTGGAGGGTTTTTACGTGCATTCGTTACCCGACCCTCTTTTTAGCAGTTTACACATCTTTTAGAATGCACACAAAGGAAAAGGTGTGTGTGTGTGTGTGTCCATGTCTCACATAGGGATTGTGGAGGATGGGCAAAACTCCCCCAAAAAAGGGAAGTCAGCGTCTTTATCAGCTGAATAGCGCTACCTGGAGCGAGGATAGCGAGGATGTCTGTGTCCTCCCAAGGGACAAAAGTAGAAAAAGAAAACTTGGATGTAACTTGCCTGCAGACTAAGGGCCACACGAGTGCTGCCAGCACCGGGGATCTGTGGTTCACTGAGGGGATTGTACTGTGGGAGTGTACAGCGGAAATTCAATTGACAGTGATGTATTCTGCCCGAGTGAAGATATGGCACACAAGGAGAGGGGCTGCGACATCGAGCCCACCTCGGTCTTTCCTCCAAACTGGGGCGGGGGGGGGGATTTACTCATGAGGTCAGAGCAGGGTCGCGATACAACAACACAACACAACTGTCACGTCCGAACGCATTAACAAACTGGCGGCCAATGGAAACGGCTGCCAGGGGCGGTGAATGCCTCTCGGGTGACACAATGAGACCAGTGTGTCACAGTCCTCCAACGCAGCCAAGAACACAAACGTGGGATCAGAAGAAAAATCCGGGGACTTTATCATACTGGTAGTTTACTTAATTACCCAAAATGCTAGAGGAGCAATCCATTATCCGGTGGCGCCATCGCAAGATTCCGCGTTATAGCTGCTTCCTAATTCAACCATACGTACCATAGCACCTAACATTCGGTGTGGAAGTGGTACTTTTTGGCTAAATCTCTTCTGAAATTTAGATTACAGTAAATAAATTGTAGGCTAACCAGTTAGCTTGCTAAAGCCATGCGCATCTCTTTTGTCCCTGCAGTGATCCCGTAACCTGCGCATTAGCTGAATATCGTGGCGTAACGAGGGAAACGGTGTTAAATCGGATCTGTTGTGTGTGAAACAGAATTCAATGTCGTAGTTAAAGCATGTTTATGACTTTCTAAATGCATTAGAGCCCTGTAATATAAGCATAAGGGTGACTATATGGGTGTTATTTAATGTTTAGAGGGCTCTAATAATGTTAAAAACGTATTTTGAAGGGCGTAAACGGGTTTTCTATGCTCTAACCACAAAAATATTTCATTTATAAACAAGGAATCCTACTTCATGGTACCAAATTTACCATGGTAAATCAAACTTTGTATTTCAGGACATCACAACTGGTTTGTTTTTAGCTTGTGCGCTTGTTGCTAAAACCTACGTAAGTATGACGAGGAGATTGATTCCCAATGCCACTTCGCCCACTAGTTTATATCTTGGCTTTAAACCCCTCAATCCAGCCAGGCAGTTATGTTGTTTTGTTTTTTGTACCAGTCTTATTTTGTCTCTCGGCGGGATTACGTAAAAACTAGAGGACCAATTTTCACAAAACTTGCCGGTGGTGGTCGGGGGGTGGGGAGGATTGCGAGGTCTGCGGAGGATATGCGCTCTCGCTCGTCTGTCGGCGGGATTATGTCAAATCTGTCGGGCAATACTTGGTGCTGAAGTGGTTGAGCACAAGCCAGGGAAGAAAGAACCTTGTCAATGTGGGCCAGATCTTTTTAACTCATCCCTAAATAAATAAATACACCGACGGTACGTTGACTTTCAAGTAGCTCAGCACTCTCTGACTCTCTCAGCGAGGTGACAGCAGGACGAGGAAACTGGGACAGGTGCAAGCGCATTTTTTTAAAATCACATACAAATGCGGTTGTCAAAGTTACCGTATCCAAACACGCGGCACTGTAATAACTAACATCAAGAGCAGGTGTAGCCAATCAGAAGCCTGAAGGACATTTGTGGGAAAGCCAAGAAAAACAGCGAATGAAGCGCATGGCAAATATGAAGTTGACAAAATAATAGACAAAAAAAAGCTACAGTACGTAAAAGTTACAAAAGTAGACATAAATAATGCTGTAAAAAGAGGATGCAACTGCAATGCTGACTCTTCCTATTGTGCCATGTGTTTGTATACGGTTTGTTTGGGCTCTCCAACGTACAGGTCATCGCACTCCTCACGAGACTGCACAGCAAAATCAACACCGAGTTTGCTTCCTGGGATTTTGTCCTTGTGGAGACCCGGCTTTTGTCTGTTTGGAGAGTCCGAGTTTCGTTGATCGTCTTCCCCCTTGGTACTTTGCACAGTTGTAAGTGAAATAGTGTTTTTTCTGATATTCTATTTTACTTTGTTTGTGTATTTTAACTATTCTTCCAGATTTTCTTGAAAAAATGGCCCTTATAAATTCCTCTAAAATGCACTTTGGTTATGTAATTGTGTGTATAGACGTTTGTAAATAAATAAATACATTTACTTTCATAAAAGTATTACAAATTTAATAAATAAAAATGAATTAAATAAATATATTTTTTAAATAACAAAAACAAATGACTTTCACACAAGCATAAAAATAAATATTACAAATGACAATGTGCAAAAACACAAAAATGTAAATTAATACAAATGACTTCATTCAAAATGTAAAAATAACAAATACATCAAAATGCAAATGTCTATAATAAAAGCGTAAAATAACAACACTAAATACAATTTCCATTTTTCATTTCCATTTTCTTCCGCTTATCCGGGTCTGGGTCACGGTGGCAGCAGTCTCAGTAGGGAAGTCCAGACTTCCCGGTCTCCGGCGACCTCTTCCAGCTCCACCGGGAGGACACCAAGGCGTTCCCAGGCGAGCTGTGAGACATAGTCCCTCCATTGAGTCCTAGGTCTTCCCCGGGGCCTTCTCCCAGCTGGGCATGCCCGAAACATCTCACCAGGGAGACCCCCAGGAGGCATCCGGACGAGATGCCCGAGCCACCTCAACTGGCTCCTCTCGATGTGAAGGAGCAGCGGCTCTACCAGGTCACCAAGCTGGACTCCTTCAACACCTTGACTGCGCCTAGAAATTCTGTCCATGAAGATTATGAACAGAATCGGTGACAAAGGGCAGCCTTGGCGGAGGCCAACGTTCACCGGAAACAAGCTCGACTTACTGCTGGCAATGCGAACCAGACTCCTGCTTCGATGGTACAAGGACCGAATACCACGTAGAAGCGGACCATCAATCCCGTACTCCCGGAGCACCCCCCACAGGACACCACGAGGGACACGGTCGAATCCCTTTTCCAGGTCTACAAAGCACATGTAGACTGGTTGGGCAAACTCCCACGTACCCTCCAGTACCCTTGCAAGGGTGTAGAGCTGGTCCAGTGTTCCGCGACCAGGACGAAAATAAAAATAAAAAGATAAAATATAAAAACTAAAAATGTCTATAATAAATCTGTAAAAATAATAAAAAATACAAATGGATTAAACAAAAGTGGGTTGCGACCACTTGAAAATGTGCGTCCCAGGTCGAAACCATTTGAAAGCCCCTGTTTTCAAAAAGCAGGTTTTCCTAAAACCTCAATACCGAGCTTTCCGTCCGTCCCTGCCCGCACGTCCCGATCCAAAAACGGAAATACGTTGTCTTTTATGTGTTCCCGAGGGAATGGGATGTCTCTGAGTCGATGTCTTCAGTGAAAAAATCAACTTCTCAGGTTTTGATTTTAACCAAACATATCTGAACCAGTGGCTGGGTTCAGTTCCTCTATAAGAGTCCAGTGCTTTTCTTTCCACGTCTCCCGCGTACATCCTTTTTATCATACAGTGGTGTAAAAAAAGTGTGCCTCCTTCCTGATTCCTTTTTTTTTGCACGTTAGTCACACTTGGATGTTTCTCATCATCATACACATGAAAATATTTGTCAATGATGAT
The DNA here is from genome assembly GCA_024372805.1 of Oostethus manadensis. Lineage (NCBI taxonomy): Eukaryota > Metazoa > Chordata > Actinopteri > Syngnathiformes > Syngnathidae > Oostethus > Oostethus manadensis. The sequence continues at coordinate 303,666 of QODF01000274.1, forward strand.
GTACCTAAACACAACATGCACTTAAAAAAACCTTTTCATTATTAAGGGAGAAAAAAATGTGGCCCTGTGTGAAAAAGTGATGGCTTCCATGTTCATCATAGCAACAGTAAAACATGGTGGTGGTAGTGTGCTGGTCTGGGGCCGTTTTGCTGAATTTCGCTGTCAACAAAAAGTCCTGAAGGAGAATGTTCGGCCATCTGCTGGTGACCTCAAGCTGAAACCAACTTGGGTTCTGTAGCAGGACAATGACCCAAAACACACCAGCAAGTCCGCCTCTGAATGGCTGAAGAAAAAACAAATAAATACTTTGGAGTCTGACCTGAATCCTATTGAGATATAGCAGATAAAAAGGCGTTTCAAGCTGGAAAAGCCTCCACTGTGGCTGAATGACAACAAATCTGCAAAGATGAGTGGGCCAAGTTATGGCAAACGCTTGATTGCAGTTGTTATTACCAAGGGTGGCCCAACCACTTATTAGCTTTGGGCCAAAATCAATTTTACTCACAGGGTCGTGTAGCTTTGGGGTTTTTTCTCCATAATTAATAAACCGTTTCATTGAAAACGTTCAGTCGTGTTGTCATTGACTAATTTGTTTGACAATCTGAAACATGGCAAACATGCAAAAGAAGAACACTTTTTCCCACCACTGCATTTCATCAGTATTTTATTACTATGTATGCTAGAGTAAAACAGTGTTTGAAGACCTTGGGTTGGGGCGACTGGCCTGATAAGCAGCAGAAAAACGATTAGATAATACAACATTTCAATTATAATATATATATATATATTTATATATAACCCATGTTAGGATTTGTATAAAGCTGCAAAGTGTGAGATGTACTTTAAATTCAAGGATTGTGTGGGCATTAAACCTGCAACAACAGCACATATGAAACATGCCAACAACGCTGTACTTGGAAGGATTACCTGATTTGTTTGAGCCGCCATTGACGGTCGGAGAATACATGCTTCCTGTGCGTCGTTGCTACGCCAAAGGTTAGAGGGATTTGAAGCCAGATGGAAGGGGAAAGTCCGGGAGGATGCGCTTGATTCGTTCAACTCCATGTCATAGAAGTGATTAAACTTTGCCTCCGTGCAACCAAACGCCCCCGTGGTTGTATGCCTGCAGTAGAAGTGCACATTGTTGGGTTTTTTTGTAGTCATTTTAACTTCTTCCACTCAATGAAGTCAAAATATGACTTTTTCGTGGTCTCAACACCAAATTAAGCTTTTATGATGGCATCAGTTTGACCCTGGAACGGATCATCCTGGAGCTGCACGTCTTCCCGCACGGTTTCCCCTCAAGTGCACTCAAAGTGTTCCCATCTGCTTGCAAATGCTCGCCAGCCACTTGACCCTCGCTGGGGAAGAAATGCAAACAAACGAGCCCCTCGGCTGGTCGAGCTCGGTCTATGTTTGTCTCCCTTAAGCCGAGATGCGGTTAAACAATTCGCACGACAGACTCGCCGCTCGTGGCTCCATCCAAGTAATCCAGTCCACTAATCCACGCTAACTGGTTTTTTCGGATAACTAGAGGTGGCTAACGAGCTTTGACGAGCTCGGGGGGCAGAGGTAAGGGTACTACTCCAAGTCGTCACAATAGCCTTACATCACAGATGATGGCGTGGCAGATTTGGTTTAAATCAGCCCTCTTTAACCTTTTTCATAATGACAATATAGGTATTTGCTAAACTCTAAGTGAAGGCACATGTGCACCTGCTAATAAATAAATACACTAAAGAGCATACAAAAGATTTGCTGCCAACACTCAATGAAGTGTGTACCGTATTTTCTGCAAAATAGGTCACTTTTTTTGCTGTAAACTTGTATATCAAAAATATACTTCATTCCCGGACTTTAGAACGCATCCATATGTAAGCCACACCCACAAAATTGTATAGAATTAAAATGATACACGTGTTTTGCCCGCGCAGGTGTCCACTAGGTCGTTTGAACTTGAGTGATTCCGGTTCCAAAATTCTCGATTCTGATTATTTTAGGGTAGGGTTAAACAAGTTTGCATGGGTTAAATGAGGGAGCTAACCAAAGTTCATTCATTCATTTTCTATGCCGCTTATCCTCATTAGGGTCGTGTGGGTGCGCTGGAGCCTATCCCAGCTGACTTTGGGTGAGAATGGAATGGTTGCCAGTCAATCACAGGGCAGACAAACAACCATTCACACTCACATCCATAGCTATGGACAATTTATAGGTGCCATGCGTGTTTTGGGGATGTGGGAGGAAACCGGAGTACCCGGAGAAAACCCACACACTCACAGGGAAGAACATGCAAACTCCCCACAAAGATGCCAATTGGAAATGGGAACCCAGGTCTTCCAGATCTCCTGACCACCAAGCGGCTACACGGGAGCGCATGTTGGAGGATGTCTTATGATGCAGAATAGACAAAGTGTAACGTAACCACACTGGTGAATGAATGTGAACGGATGTTTGGTGCCGGTCGGAAGGCCGTAGGTGCGAATTGGCAGCCACGTTTCCGTCAGACGAGACCAGGGCAGATGTGCATACAGATGTAGATTACCACCAAGAGGGTGTGCCTGAAGAGTGAATAAATAACCGGCTCACTTCATTGTGAAGCGCTTTGGGTACCTTGAAAAGTGCTATACAAATCTGGGTCATTATTATGATTATTGTTATTATTGTCAGGTCGTTTGTCTATGAAAAAGTACAAAGCCTTACATTGGCAGGGTGTTTGAGTTGGACACCATATTAACAATATGCAGTATAATTTGTTTACTGCTTAAATGTTAGCGTAAGTTTGACGTAATTTATTGTTCTACTTATCCGACTGGTAGGAAGAAGTCCGGCGTAGCGCGTCAAAAACGGCACCCTCAGTACACCGTGAATCCGGAGGTGTTTAATCCTGTTAGCGCTGCAACCTCCTTTGCATGATATGATGGCGTTGCAAATGTTGCACAGAGCCAACCCTTTTTTTAGCAGTATTTTAGTCAAACTTTCCAATTTGAAATGGATGCACACAGACGCTTCTTCCTTATTGGTGTTAAGTGGCGGCCGTTTTTTGCCGATCGGCCGGCTTGTCAATCAACAAACGTAGGGACTGAAATTTTGAAAAATGAAAGAAAACGTTGGTCCCGCTTCCCATCGTATTAACATGAGATATTTCATTCACAGAAAGGTGATACACACAAAGAGTTTTTAAACTTTTGATTAAGTAAATGCTAGTTACTGTGGAACAGTGAGTGTAATATGGCTAGTTAAAAAGTAGCCTACCAGAAAACGTATTCATCACCGTCCTCCTCCTCTTCCTGGGAACTAAACCCACTCAAGTCATCTTCTTCAGCATTAGAAGTCCTTCGTCGCACACTTTGTCAGTTTCCCTCTCTTTCTCTCTCTCCTTCATTGCCGGTCTTGGTTGTCTATAGGCAAATTAGCCATTTAGCTCGCGCTATCCTCTTCTTTCACTCCAGCCTTTCAAAAACCTTTGGTGATTGTGGACAGCTTGTGGTCCAAGTAGTCTCAACAAGCTCTTTAATTCTACACTTGATCAAATTAACTTAAGATGTGTCAAAGTTCGCAGCATAAGACTTCAAAGTTTCAAAGTATGACAAAAACGTAGCAGCATACACACCAGAAATTATGGTATTATGGATGGACTGACATGAATCAAGGCGTGGTCATTACCATCGACAGGTGCGAGAGGGCGCTGTAGGTTTGTGAAGAAATCAGTGGATTCAGTGATGTGGAATGAGATTGTGAGCTTGGGGAACTTGCTTGGCTGTAAATAACTTGTTGGACTCGCTAACTTTTGTTTTCATTTATTTTCTATGCTACTTGTCCAAATTAGGGTGGCACGGGTATGCTGGTATGCCTAAGACAGCTAACTTCAGGCGGTGTACAGCCTGGACTAGTCACCAGTCAATCGACAAAAAATCTCTCACTCCAAGCACCCTGAAGCTCCACCCAGAACTTCCCCAAGATCCAACGCTGCAAAATTCACATTCATTTCAAAATAAATGCAATTACAGTCCATGTTTTTCCTCTTTGTGGCACATTTTTTGACTGATGCGACTTACTGTATATTTTGGAAAAGACAGCCTGTACGATAAAAACATACAATTTGTTCAAATCTATTTTGTTTCTGTGGCGCCGGCTGACAACAACTCCTAAAGGCACTTTGCACATGGAGCAGACTCCCCATACGTCAAGGAAAACCACAACCAAGCACTTTTGGCAACAGAGGCAAGGAAAAACTCCGTCTAAGGAGGAAACCTCCGACCGAACAGAGGCTCGGTATCCCAAAAGTCGGCCAGGACGACAAACGAGACGGCTGGTGAAGAGTCCCGGCAAATTTGAGTCAGTATCAGCCAAGCAGAGAGTAGAACGAGGTCACACACTGTATCTGCTTTTAGTGGCCACTCTGCCAAGCCCTGGAAACACACGAGCGCAAGAAAATAAATAAATAAACTGACCCACATGCCAAATCTCTGCCTCCACGTCCTGCCAGCATCTCCACAGCAGGTTCTGGCTCCAGTTTCTCCAGCCTGGTCGCTGTCACTCCTGCAGTGAATGTCACGCTCCACTACATTCATGTTCACGTACGTACTTTCACAGCAGCAGTGTGCAGTAGAAATCATCACACACTAACAATTATTTGCTTTGCCCATTCACCTCAAGCTTGTTGTTTGGTCCGAACTTTTTCCAGCGAGCGCCACACACTGAAAAGTGAAAGGAGGCAAGGGCTGCTTTGATACTTTGTGAAGCAGATAGAAATGGTAAGCTGAAAACGTACAGTATGTATAGTTCAAGAAAAACAAAGACATCTCAACGCTGTGGTACATGAAAAAGCATATGATTAATATCTGGTCTCTCTTTTCCCCACTTATACTGTTTTTGAAAAAATGTAAACGTTTTTCATAAATGTTCTTTTTGCAATATTATGATTTTATTCCAACGATAATTCGACTTATTGCCCTCATTTTCTAACTTTTTCCAAAAACGACATCCTCTTGTTGTTGTTTGTTCCTCATATTCTATAATACCCCTTCTTAAAAAAACTACTTTTTTTCTTCAATATTGAAACTCTATGCTGCTAAACTGACATTCTTCTCCCTCATAATATTACAAATTTATTCTTGTAAAATTGTGACTTTTTTTCTTATTAAAATACGAAAATTTCCATCCATCCATTTTCTATACCGCTTATCCTCATTAGGGTCGCGGGTGTGCTGGAGCCTATCCCAGCTGACTTTGGGCTGGAGGCGGGGTACACCCTAGGCAGATAGACAACCATTCACACTCCAATGGACAATTTAGAGTCACCAATGAGGCTAACATGCATGTCTTTGGAATGTGGGAGGAAACCGGAGTACCGGGAGAAAACCCACACGTTCACAGGTAGAACATGCAAACACCGCACAGAGATGCCCAACGGAGATTCGAATCCTGAAACATGCTACCCAGTCATCCACCGTGCGGCCCATACGAAAATTTCCTCTTAATATTCTTACTTTTTACAGCTCTTTCGTTACAACTGATTTATTTAATTTCTACAATACAGCCCCATTTCTGCTGTTGTTGTTTTTATTTTTTCCAACTTTATTCTTGGAAATTTTAGTCTCAAAACTATGACTTTATTCCCATAATATTTTGACTGATTCTCTTAACTTTATGACTTTTTGTTGTTTTGTTTGCTTCAGTTTATAAAAA